>JAUMHF010000010.1:3647937-3671589 GCA_032359275.1 Microctenopoma steveboyesi | reverse complement strand
ATTTTCCACATACCCTGTCATTTTGTCTGCGTAAAATTACAATATTTTGTCGAAAGATTTTCTGGAGAACATGTCTACACAATGTCTCAGATTACAATTTAGGGATTCACTACCTGCTTTGGAGGTAATGGTTCAGCCAGAAGGACTGTTTAGGTCCTTTTGCATATTGATGTTTCCCAGGTGTTGTGGCATTTGCAGTGCATTAATTTCACATTTAGTTAATAGTACTGCACTCCAATTTATTCAAAGGACGATTTGCAAGGCTTAATGTATAAAATGAAAAATAAAACAAATTACCTTTAGGATTAATGGGTAAAATAGCTTTACATTTTAATGGAGTGATTTGACAGCTTTTAAAATATGCTTACCTGTCACTTGTTTTAAAGATGTGCATTGACTTCAGCGTTCGTATGTCTAGTTTCTACGGTTCGAAAGAGCAAATGCTTATATGTATTTTATACGAAGCAAAGCTAATGTCGTGCTGGCTCTACCTTCATATTTAATGCACGGACACGAGGGTGGCAGGCTATAGATCTTCTCATCTAACTCTTTGACAGAGAGCACCTAAATGTATTTCCCAAAATGTCGATTTATTTCGTCAAGATGCTACTTGATGGACAGACATAACTTAAACGTCCCCGATGACTGTTCTCTGAACACGCTGCTCTTTGTTTAACAGCAAACACTTTATTTCCCCACTAGGTGGTAATAACTTGTTTTCCATGATGAACAGGGCACTTAATTTCGTTGTGTTTGGATTTGTTTAGAGGTAGCTTGCCTGCACCTGTTGTTCCAAAGCCTGTTCTCTTTTCGTGAAATACTATCTAGAATTGAGCGGGGAGACAAACCTCTGCTACAAAACATTGCAGTAAAATTTCTCTTATGCCACATGCTGAATCACCCCACGGTTTTCCCTGACAGCACCTGCAAAAAAAAAACGTAACCAGACACAACACACACACACACACACACATCAGACCTGCATATGCCTCTTGACTGATAAAAACAGCAGCAGCACAATCAGCAAAGCCATTTTTAATGAGCGTCTTCCCCTCTCCATCTATCAGAATGGAATTAGGACAGCACTCAGTGACTGAGGGGAGGGAAGCTGGGAGAATAGGGGCACGAGGCAGAAGGAAAAAGTCTTCATTAAGGACAGTGAAGTGGAGGCAGGAGGAGAAGGAGAGGGGGTAAAAACAAAAAGAGGACGAGAGATTTAAGTAATCCAGAAATGCTTTTTCCCATTCTCCCTCTGCCTTCTAATCAGGGAGACAAAGTTATGCCCGTCCGAGCGGTTGTTATTCCAGTTAATCCCTCATCATGGTATTTCATCAGGTTTGGCATTTGGCTATCTGCATTAATTAGATGTTCGAATGGACACCGTGTTAATAAGTGACGCACGGCAGATAATGAGAAATCGTTTGCACACACGCCATCACACACGCGCCATACCAATGCCGATACCGCTGTGCTTGAAACGCCGCATTGTGTTTACCTGTGCCGGATTTTATTTGTTGATGATTCAGGCTGTTTTTAGTGCCAGTGGTGATAATGTAAAGTCTGCACTTTGGTAGATAAGTGTGTTGTGGAGCGATAGTTTGGACTTGTTCAAAATGTCTCTCCTTCTGTCTCCTCCTCTATTTTTATCTCTGCTCTCCTTCCAGTTTTTTTTCTTCTGCACTTTCCTTCTCTTTCATCCCACATTTCTCCTTAGACTCTTCGTCATTCTCTCCTATTCACACTCTCTCTCTCTCTCTATCTCACCTGTCTCTGTTTTTTTTTTCAGCTCCTCCCAGAGGGAAGTAGGAACTCCTATCTCTCTTTTGCACACTTTTAGTCTGTCTCCTCCCTCCCCTTCCCCTCTCCTTCCCACCTTCATCCATATCGACGCCGTGTGAATAGCCCCTCTGCCTAATATTCATTCACACCGTTTCCCTTTTTTATTTTGTTGTCTGCCTCTCCCTCTCTGGCTGTGTTTCACTCCACGCTTGATTATTCTGTCCGTCCTTGCGCTGCTCCCTTCCACTTTCACTTTTGTCCCACCTTCCAGTGAAGTGAATTTTGCTTTAGTAATCAGTCAGTCATTGCCAAGTGTACGGTGATCAGCTAGTCAGATCAGCTGCAATCACCAAAGGCATGAAGTCCTTGACATCATTGTCGTCTCTGATGTAAACACGTTGCTTACTGTTTTCCAAGCTAACGCGAGCTCACGTCCTTATGTTGCTCTATTTCTAAATTGCTTAAGTGATTTACGCATGTTGCCATTGTATCACGTCTCCATTGCTCCCACTCCCTCTCTCTCACTCCGAGGTGAGCTCTTTAAAATGTAATCCTTTATTGGACAAGGCACGTTGACTAAGAACACATTCTTATTTACAGCGACAGCCTTGGGGAGTAGTTTCAGAGAGAGAAAGGGTCATACTCACACCTGCACACTTGGGAGCTGCAATGCTGTGCTGGTTACCACTCAACGGCTTCATTGGAGCGTGTGGGATGCCTTGCTAAAGGGCAATTGACTAAACTCATCGTTGTCAGGCCATTTGGACAATCCGAGCATTTTTCTGCTTCCCTTTTCCACTTTTTTTTCTTCCTACATTTCCTCTCATTACATATCCTCCTTCTCCTTTTTCCTGTGCATTTACTTCTTCCTCTGCTTTTCCCATCTGTCCCTCCCTGTCACACATCAGGAGTGTGTCAGCGAGGATTCGGAATAGGTCAGCTCGCAGTCTGGTCAGTTTTGTTTTATTAAACCTTCCTCCACTGTGAAGGTTTCCTTTTGTAAGTCTTGACTTTGGAGAGTCAGTAATTAAACCTGACTGTCACTTTACAATTCAGCCAAATAATTATTTTGTGCATGATCCACTATGATCTTACTGTCATCAAAATGAGTATCTTACATAACCAAGAAGAACGTGAGGCCGGACAGAATATACCATACATGCATACACCTACACACCTGATGGCGATTTATTGATTCATATATTTATACATGCTAGCATTTGGCAGAAGCTGTGGCATACTCCAACATGAGATGACATCCTCAAACGGTGCTCAGTTATTAAGTCTGGAAAGTTTCTTTCCCACCGCTATTAGTTCTGTGGTACAAAAAGAGAAGCGCCGTCGAGAGAGACCTCATCGACAAATGCTATGTACCAACAAAATCTGCAAATGTAAACACGCTAGCTTGTGCGTTAAAATATTACCAATATCTCTGCACTTCTCAGGGTTTGGACAAACAATATTCCACGGTATGTATTTCTAAGAGGTGGATGATGCTCCTGTCTGTGCATGTGTGTTTTGGGTGAAAGATAGGATGGTTCGTAGTGTGGAAGAAGAGGGTTTGTGAGTAGTTATGCAAAATCCAGTGTGCTCTCACACCTGTGCACAATGCAGCACGTCTGTGTGTGTGTGTGTGTGTGTGTGTGTGTTTTTTCGGCCGCGCTGCCAGACGGCTGCTATCTTCCAGACTCAGACAGGCAGGAAAGCTGGCGAGGCGCGCCGATCGTTTGAAGTGCTATTCTCTCTCGGAAGTTCGATCCACCCTGAGGAAATTTGTCATGTTGTTCCACCTTTCTGATTCTTGTGTGGTGGGGGTGGGAGGAGGGGCGTTTGCTCTTATTTGCTGTCGATGTACAGGTATCAACACGCAGACATTCGTGTAACAGACCGGTAAAAGTGACTAAGAGGTTTGTTTGGCCTTGACGTGAATTCTTTTTTTTTTACCTGCTCTTTCTTTCTCTGCTTTGCGACAGAAGTGGCTCAAGCAAGTATTTATAAACCTACCCATTAGAAAATATACTGGATTGTTCTGCTTTTGCGTAAATCTCTGATTTTGCCTCGACCTCTTCTTCATTCTGAATCTATCATGGAGTATTGCTTTGTTCAAATATGTCTTGACAAGAGCCCTGTTCCCTTACCTCGGAGGTTTAATCTGTATTTGCACCTCGTGATAGTTTCTTACTCGTCTCTGCCCCATGCCCCCACCCTGAACCCCCTTTTCCTCTCCCTCTCCCATAATGTCACTCTCAATCAAACCGTGTCTGGCCCTGGCCTACAGTATACTTATGCTGGTGGAAGCTCTTGTCATCCCATCTCAATTGAATACCTTTTCTTTCATTGGTTAATTAAAGCCACACTCTTTCACTCACACATTATTAACATGACTCCTCTGAGAACCATCGAATCCTCGGGCCGGTAAGTGAAAATGAGGCCGAAGGGGAAGATGGAAGGAGAGTGAAAGAGAGACATAGGTAGAAATAGAGAGAGAGAGGAAGAAGGAGAGATGAAGCATATTGTGTAGAGACAGAAAGCCTCAAGAGCCATTGTTACTCATCTCCTCCTTTTTGCAGGAGGGCTCATGTCATGAGTCTTTTAAGTGCTCTCCATTCCGTTGTTCTCCTTTAATCCTGTTAGATAACTCTCTTCCTCCCTCCTCCTTGTGCGTCTTTCTTTCTATTTCTCTGCTTTCCTCCTCCGCTCCCCACTGCCCACTCAGCAAACGACGAGTCCCATGCTCTTCTCTGCCACAAGAAAAGGCTAGTGGGTTCCTAAGCAAGGTAGAGAGAGGGGGCAAAAAAGAGTAAGACTAAGGGTGCAGAGGAGATGAGATGGCCGAGGTGTGGCGGTGCTGGGAGGTGGTGGGGAAATGTGCTGGCCGACGTGGGTTCATTTGTTATGAGGAGGGATGAGTGTGGATGAGAGTCAAGGCAGAGGGCAAGCGAGATGCGAAGTGAAGCCTGCACACAGCTTGTAGTTAAGACGCAGACACAGAAAGGAAACAGGATGCGCTGTGGATTGATTTCAAATGCATGTGACACGGGAAGTGTAAAATCACGATTTCAATATCAGACATGTGAACAGGTGTTGGCATGTTTCGTTTTGTCAGCTGTCCAAGCAAAAGCCGCACGCGCAACTCATGCACATGCACAACTTACAGAAAGAGTTACTCACATAAAAGGGCATTTGTGTGTAACCCTTTTCCCATTCCCATTTTTTTTTGTCTGATGATAAGAGGCTGAATCACACTGGACTCACACTTCGGCGCCAAACAACACATGACGCAATGTTTCCAACCTGCCTTGTAACCACTATGCAAAACCAGTGACACTCCATCAAACGCGCTGGAGCGGGTTTCTATTTCACCAGCGATACACCTCCCTCCACAGCCTCCGAGTCTCCCCCGGTCTATAATTTACATGAGGACAATTACAAATGAGAGAGTTGTAGACCAGCAGCCTTTCATAAGACGTGGTAGCCACTTAGCGCAGGTGAGGTGGGACAGTCACATTCCTCCAGCTTCTTACGCGGGGAAAGAAAAAAATGGGTCACAAGAGCAGAGGGAGAATTTTGCCGGACCAATAGCACAGACTAGTGGTGAAAGCTGAAAACTGCCCGGGGAGCAGTTACGGCTGAGGTGAATGCTGTGGATGTGTGAGAGAAATATGCACTCACATCCAACAACTGTAATTTCAGCCATCACAGAAAGCTGATGATCCCCTTTGTAACGTGGTCAGAGCATCATTACCACTACTTGAACAAGCGTAGCCCTCTCTCTCACACTACAAACTGCTGATTTACTCAGATTCCATTCTCCCTCTCTCCCCCAAAAGAAATTAATTCCACACAAAGAGGAGGTGGGAGGGGCGGGCACTTGTGCCGAGAAGAATTTGCATGACCCAAAAAGGCCCTACCTCTCCTCCAACTCCATAAATCAAAGGGATACGGAGAATCCCTCGGCACCTCCATTCTTTGTCCTCAAAGGTGATAAATTGATCTCTGGTTGGCTAATAAGCAGAGGCACATGGCGGCACAGACCTTCCTTAGATTTATGCCATGACAAGTGGATTTATAGAAGAGGGGAGACGTGAGCAACATTTATTTACTGTATTCATCTTTCCAGTACTCGTGAGGTTTCAGACGGGACGAGTACGTAGGTAAACGCAGAGGCGTGAACGCATCAGGACAACAGAAGGACGATGAAATTACATAGTCTTGATTGAACACGTGTTTCCAAATTACAGATACGTGAATGTGCCCACTGGCTTTGGTTTGGTCACGATCCCGGATCAATATGACAGACACGAGCATTCTTAGGTTTGTCAGCAGACTCGCCAGATTAAGGGAGGCAGAGAATGCAGAAGGCAATCTAACAGCTCGCAGCCTTCGCCAGAAATATGAGAAACTTTTTAAGGCAACTCAACCAGTCATCCTAATGACGCGAGGTGATATGGTGACAGGAGAAGCAGACTTTTAAGAAGATGATCAGTGCTATCATATTCTCCGAAGTTGACTGGAAAACGTTGAAGGAATATAGTGGCGTAGAGTTTCGTACCGGCGCCGGAGGCACGTGGCGCTACCCTCATCCCTTTTTTCCTCCTCTCTCTTTCTCTTTATCTAATTACCTCACTTTAGTCTTAATGTGTTTTCCCTCTTCCCGTCATCCGTTGCTGCATCTTCCTGTTCCGTATTCAGTTCCATCATCTCATATGATCTCCGGCCCTTTAGCCTCTTCATCTTTCCTCTCTCCCACCTCCTTTCCTATTGTACACCTTCTTGCTTTCTGAGAAGCTATCGCACTCACATCCCCCTTTTTTTTTTCTCTGCACTGACAGCACGCTGATCCTGTTGTGGCGTTGAGATATTTGAACGATTAACATTATTCATGCTGAGCAGATTATGATAGCCTTTGGGGAAGAGCAGTTTTAACATGATGGGAAGTTTAGATAGAAAACGGGACTGATAAGAGTGCTTTGACTGCAGACAACGGGAAGGTAGCATAAAAAGACAAGTCTGTGCTCGCCTATTCCTTACCACCACGGCAGCAATACCGCAAATTCTTTATTCTAGGACAAAGGTGGACAATATGGAGTTTGCTTTAAAATGATCAATCGTGTTTTCCGTATGTACTGTGTGCAGTTTGACATGAGTATTTTAGTACTGAGTACTTTAAGGCCAATGACCACTTTTCATGCCAAATATGCACATAACTCATGAGTAAAAGTTGCTGCTTCATAGAGGGATTTTTTTAGCATTTGCATCCCGGAGTTTGGAAGGAAACATTCCTCACTGTGACTGCTCTCGTTGCCGACGTGATATCCTGTCAGCATCAGCCCGACTATTGCAAAAGCTATGCAAATGTGTCTAAAATATCAAACATCGCTCCAACGCGTATCTTTTTTCGGTTGCATGACGGCAATTCCAAATAAACATATGATGTACTATATAACTAATTACATCTACGCCTGACAGTGACACTACCCTGTGCCACTGAAGCAGCTGTTGGTACAGAGAGAGAGAGGGAGAGGGAGAGGAGAGGGAACTGAAAGGCAGATCACTTCCCAAATGCTCATTTTTAGCTGGCTTGTTTGGGCACAGCGCACCAGAGCTGACGGGCTGAGCACAGAGTTTTTGACACAATGGTGTCAAACTCGGGACTGCAATGTTCAGTGCACACAAGTGAATAGCATAGCACCTGCTGGCAACATGCAGACACAGCCTGTTATCACACGTTTGTGTGGCAATTAGTGTGTTTGGGGGGCGCTGCAAAGCCTAATGATACATTTGCCTTGCATTTGTTTCATCAAACAGACTTCCTAGCTAGTATGTGGACTGCACTGGGAGTACCGGCACGGTTCAGAAACAGCAACGCTATTTAGTTTCAGAACAGAAATAGTTCTTCTGATGTATAGGACTTTAGTAGCTGTAACTACCCAACACAGCTGTCCGTCTGCAGATCCATATTTAGCCATAATGTGACAGTGTCCCTGGTTTTAGACTCACAGATCCAGCCCTCATTGTGTTTTTTTGCCTTTGCTGCTATATGATGTGGTGGTTGGACTCGTGTTGTGTCTATTAACTGTATGAGCCAGTTTGCCATACAACTGTTGGTCATGATGTTTACATCTAATTTCTGCAAAAATAATGTTCAATGTTAATACAATTTAGTCATAGTGAGCATTTGGCTCCTTCTAAAATGTGGTGAAATGCAGCCCCGTGAGGACTGGTGTCACAGGGCAGGTGACATGTCATAAATATAAACCAGCTACGTTCATCACGGATTTAAGGTTGCTCCCGCAGTGGTCCTGCAATAAACACCGCGAAGTAACCGTCCATTTTCTGCTGTAGTCCTACAAGCCCGATGGCACCTCGATTCCTAGGCTTCGTCAGCACTAAAGTACGTAGTAATTTACCAGTCTATGACTGAATGTGATCTCTGCGGCGTTCAATCAGAGCATTAAAAGATAAACAAATTAGATTTTTTTTTTCTAACTGCTCCCAGTTGACTGCCGTTTAAAAAGACATGTATGGATAAAGTTATATTCTCGCCTCTACCTCAGCGTTCTGCTGGTTTTATGAGTTGAGCCAGGTGTCTCCTTTGGTTACTGTTCTGAGGAAGGTCGTAAACGGGCGATTTATGTCTGAAGTGCAGCCAGGAATGCCAATGGTGCTTGTCAGAAAGCGGAGATGCTGCCTGGTTCGACTAACATTTAATGGAAACTGTAAAATGTACAACCGCATGCCCTCACTCATGTCTGATACAGTAGGCGCTCACACAGAGAAGGAGTCAACATACATGCGCGACGAGTGACAGGATGACATGATGTAAAGTAGGGCAGCTGGGAGATACATTTGCAGCCTGTGACTCCACAAACAGGTTTCGTCATTTCAGCATCTTACATCACATTTTAAGTCTAATTTGAGGTCGAAGTGCACGAATGATGCTTCTGGCTCCGCTGCTAATCGGCGTACAGAGAAACAAAGACACTTCATTAGCTCTTGGTTTAATGGTGCTGTCTGTCCTTCTGGAAAATATTATTCAACCCAAACACATGACTTGCAACAATATCTCACTCTGTGATGAGATGCTACATTGATTACCGCACCACCCACTTTTTTTTCACAGCAGCTCTCCGGACTTCTAACTCACCACTCTTAAGTTATGGGCATTTTAATTGCTATAGACAGGGGTCCATTAGCATAGCTTCTTGGGTGGCCATGGCCATGTTTCTCTAAATCATTAAGCTAATTATACAAGCTAATTAATCAGTATGCTTCCAATGGGCTGCATGAGCAGACTCTGCTCCACGATGAAAAGAGTCCATTTTTATAGGAAAAATGAAAAAAAAGAAACTTCGATCTCAAATCTAAACATATATCAAGAGCTTCAGCAAAGTAGAAAAGTAAAAATGAAAAAGGATCACACATGCAAAAAGTATCAGCGCCATGGTCATGCAAGAAAAAACAAGCAGAGATCTGTGAGTCACTGGGCCCTCTGTAACACATGAGGACAGGCAGCATGTGCTCTACCTTTATTCTTGAGGCTAGTTTTTGTCTTAGCACTTTGGAGACTTTTCTATGCTGTTATGTGCGTGTGTCGGGCCACTCTGCTCCTCGAGTATTTCGATTTCCTTCCTGTTATTTATGCTGTTCTGGTATTATTTTTTCAGTTTTCAATCTAAACCCAGCAGAGCCTCCATGCATGCGCGCAGCGTGGATATGCGCACATACATGCCGGGTGCATTTTCATGCACACGTCAGAAACGCGTCAAACATAACCACACGTCCTGCCATTCTGTCGTCAGCGTTGTGTGTGGCGGAGACACTGTCAGTGATCGCGCAGGAGCCTATTTTTAGATCTCATTATGCACTTTGGAAAAATCACTTCCTCAAAGTACAAGAAGCATCTTTATGAATCAAACAGGGCAACTGTGTGCTGATGCTGCAGGAACGCAGAGAGTCTTCTGTGTGTTTTAGTTTGTGCTTGTCGACATCTTCATATACTGTATAAAGTATTTATTTATGGTTGTTGGACCACTACTGTGATCCAGGTATTATGTGGCGAATGGATAATGATACAATCCGCTAAAGTGTGTCACATACTGACCTCTCTCCTCTCTTTTTCCTTCCAGGGAGATTCGGAGGAGTTCTCTTTTTTCATCACTCAGGTTCAAGGCAGCAATCGCAATTGATTATTCCAAACAGGTAAGATGCACATTATGTTATGGAGAAGAAAAAAGCTTCGTTGAAATTAGATTATTTAATAAAGCACTCCATCTATGACATACACCGGTGACCAGAACGCTGTTTTCACTGTTCAAATGTCAAGGTACCAAGTAATATCAACAAGATAATAACATCAGCCCGCAGGAATCAAATCAAGGGTCAAACCACTGAATGCTGTTAGTATGGATGAGTGTGTAAATGAATAAATGTCTGTACATGATCTATTGTTCACTTTCAGTCAATTTGTTTCCTGACTGGATGAGTTTTACTATTTGATATGAAATATTACCGAAGAAATTATTATTTTTCTTTGGCTAGATGGTTTGAGACATTCAACTTTAAACTGTGTATCAATAAAAGCCTCATTTCATCAGATACAGTTTTATACAGTAGCATGCATGAATGGCATAATGACACAAAGCATGCTAATGGTGCCCTCTGGAGGTCTAAAATCTCTACTGCTTTTGCTGCTCTAGTGTTTTAGAGGAAACCTCTTTTCACACTAACCCTGTGCAGATGACGCAGCCACTGGCAACTCTTCCAGCCTCTATATGGAGGACTGACAGGTGCTGTTAGCACATTGTGGACTAAAGAGTCCATGTGCCATCTCAGACAGGACAACAAGACACTACCTGAGAAAAAAAACCCAAACAGCAATAACCTAGTTACAAAACAGTAGGAGTGAAATGTACAGATGCTGATTCTTCACACCTCTTTACACAATGACCACAAATGTTCAGATTTAGTGCAGAGATCCAACATTTGTCACATTTAGTAAATGACATCAGGATTACATCATCATCATCATCATCGTGTTTTGGTTAGGATAATATAGTTTATGTCCTCTGTAAAGCCGATTGAATTCCTCCCTATCGCAGTGCTGTTTCTCAGATCAATGAGGAGTGCTGTGGTTTACCCAGAGGACTTGTGGGTGCAGCTGTAATTGGAGCATTTGTGTTGCTGCCCGTTACTGTTCCTTGGGCAGAGGCCAGCGTTCGCCAGAACATTCCTCCACATGTCCATAGGATTTCCGATGAACTTATCAAATGCACTTGTAAAGAAAGTTTTGCAGTTTGCCATTTCCAACCCGGTTTCATTATAGGACAGGCGCCTTGCTGGTATTTCCAGCCTTAAATATGTCCCCAAGGGGGCAGGGTAGATGCCAGGAGGCAATGATACTTTTCACTCAGAGCGCTTCTCATATACGATGTCTTCCGTCCTTCGCTGCAATTACTGGGGAAATTTGCTCGGGCTCAGGTGGCAAAGTGACTTAAATTCAAGATGACAGGAACAAATGCAGCTTCAGTGGAAAGGCAGGGACAACAACAGTTAAGTAAAGACAAGCAAGTTAGACTAACTTTGTGTCTGAAGCATAGTAAACGACAGAAGCAAAATTGCCATTATTGCCTAGCACGGTGAAGGCCATTTGAATGTCTTGTTCGAAAACCATTAGGGCATTAAATTTAAATTGAATCTGCTGTTTCAGAGAGAAAGCCTCAAAGACTACTTGTTAAATGCTGTCGCAGCGCATTTTACCTAGAGCTGCGGGTGCATAGGTGGCCTACACCTGTCAGACGGAGTTGTGTTATTTAAAGCAGGATTCACAGCGGTAGCAGATGACCTGGTTTAGAATAGCAAGGACCCAGGACCCAAAAAAAAAAGAAACTTTTTAAAGTCTACTTCCTAAAACTGCTTCCGATAAATGAGAGGAGATGCATGGTGGTTATTGTTATAGCAGGGGGGAAGATATATTGTCACAAACCATGGTGCATCACTCCTGTGGTGGAAGATGGCGCTTAGTGTTTAATTATTGTGTTCAGGGAAACTTCGCTCAGCTATGACAATCAATGCGGTGGTTAGGACTAAACCCATCAGCATGTGCGATGTGTGACCTAACGCAGTGTAGTCCATCTTGCCCGAGCTTGAAGGGTCAAGGTGCCTGATGCGATTGTGTTTCCGTACTTCACAAATTTGATCTATTGTGTTATGGCTCGTAAAAAAGTGTGTGCATCTGAGCATGTATTGTGGGCCAGCTCTGGCTGTGATGATTTATTATACTGCTTGAAGGGACTTGTACTTTCATGAAGTCACATGAGCAACGTGGCAGTCAGGCATGGCACGCTGTTCTTTTTTGGCCCTGCTGGCAATAGGGAGGCATGCCAAAAACAGCTAAAACAGACTCCAGTTTGCACATATTCAGGTAGGCACATAAGTGTACAGTACATTTATTGTGCGCACACACACACACACAGACACACACACAATCAAACACTGTAATCCCAGCTTAATGCTGCTTTATCACCTGCACAGGAGGCAAACGTTATGCAAATGCATCTAAGCTATTCCAAAGGCACGTCAGATTTAGTCCCGTCTTTAAAATGTCTTGTGAGAGGTTAATTCTATGCAAATACATTCTCATGAGTTGAGAAACGAGAGAAATATTTTTCTAATAACACCAGAGAGATGCCGCCGAGGTACAACGTGGAGTCGTTAAAATCGACCTCGATTCATTATTATAAGCTAGGATTCACCTAAGAGTACCAAGGTATTTGTAGTTGTTATTTAATTGGTTATGGTAGTCCACCAAAAATAAAACATGGTGACATTACAAATACATTTCATCCTCTGGTTGGAATTGAGTCTCTCATGCAGCCACACTGTTGGGGTCGGGCGATTTTGTTGCACGTCACGATGCTGTGTTCCCATTTGGAATTCTTGATATATGTACATTTTCAATTTTCTGCACAGTTAAACCAGACGGAAAACAAACTGACCTCCTCTCGTCTCCTAGGTGGGGGAAAAGGGGGCATTCATTCCAGTGGTGGGTCGGCGAGGTAAAACACTGCAGCGTCAGGCAGCATGTTGGCACCTGCATGAACCCAGCAGAGGAGCCTCATTTCTCGGTGAGTTGGACAAGAATTCTTTGAAATTCAACAAACCGCATAATCCAAGGGGCAGCTGTGTTGCTCAGACAAGGTGTCCCCTATTAAACCAAATTTTCTAATTAGGTATGACTTTATCTAAAAACAACCCGGCGTAATTAGAACATTCGTTCATTCGAGAAAAGCTGCTTTTAACATAAAGTCTTACAACAATTTTAATTGAAAAGAAATCAAAGAACAGGAGCAGAACCTTTCTCAGATTATCTGAATATGTTTGCTTATAATTTACCACGTTCAAAAGTCAAACATGAACAAATGTTAATACCAAATAAAAACTAGGTTACTGATCGTTACTGCTGTAATGCTTTTGGTATGTTTATTGAAAGCTTGACAATAATAAATATGCAACATGTTGTCTTTTCAGTTCATCAGTATTGATTATTTTGTTCGGAGGAGGTGGAGTTGTTCAAATTCAGATTATTTAAAACTATTACATTCTTCTGATCTTTTTTTTTAATCCATTGACATGTAAATCTAATGCAATCACTCACTGATCAACTCCACAGAAGAATGATCAAAGCACAGGTGCTGTTGGAAGCAGATGCCATAGTTCAAAGGTCATCAGCATAGTTGAAAAGCCAGTAATATTAATGAATTTAATGGAGTGTGGCCTGAAGAATCTGATTATGTATTTAATGAAATTGCAGCTTCGCACATGTTAATCCCTGCATCTATCAACGCAGAAAAATTCACTCAGCTTTACAATTAGCTTTGAATAGAAATCAGAAACGTACCTTTCTGAGCGTTACTAGATACGTGAGATTAAATGATATGCGTGAGAATTTTGAAATAGCCAAATAGAAAAAGCAGCATTTCATCAAATCTACCAACGTTATCATTTTCCTCTTCATTTCATACTATAAAAAAAAGAAAGACAAAGATTTAGTCTACCATATTTTTTGAAGCATTTACATTTTATGCCCCTCTGTGAGGAAAGGGGCAGTAAATTAGTAATGAAACAACATCACCAAAGAGATGACGAATACAAAGAGAGGGCTAGTGAAGAACTAATAAAAAAACAAAGAAACTCCCTTGAGAGTTCAGACTGCATTTGCATGGTACACTGCAGCTAAAGTAACACAAAAGACCACACTCAGTCAGCCTAATGTCTATGTTTAAATTAATAATTACTAAAAAGTAGTGCTCGTTTTGGACACTGAACTTATTGTTGTCAGCATTTTTAAAATCCTACAACTATCATCCCCTGTAAATGTTTTGCTGCATAAACAAGATCCTTGAAAATGTAGGCACATGCGGAGATTTAGGTTTTCCAACCTTACAATGTATGAAAAGAGCAGCAACAAACAGCGCGCACTCCATTCGAAGCGGACAGAAAGTGATCACGGGACTAACTTACACTCAGATTTAAATAAAGTGGGAAACACCAAAGCTCTGCCCTGGGCCTGCGCAGTGATGTCGCTGAGAAAATACATTCAGCTGGGTATAAATATTGCAGGGTGAAAACATGGAGGGCTTTTTGACTGATGAATTATTACAACGTCCAGTGGCTTTATGCCAGCCTCAGAGTATATCTTGCTCAGCCTCACCCTGCAATAAGTCGTGGCTGGAGAATTGTGGTTCTAGGCCGCAAATAACGATACCGGGACTCCGTCACACTCATCCCGCATGTTGTGTGCTTCCGCTTGAGTGCACTAACACCTAACAACCGGGAAAAACACACAGCAGAGGCCGCAAAGAATTGAATATGAGGCGCGAGTGTAGGGAGGAATGACAAACGTGGGTGAGGAAAAGCTGTACATGCTTTATCATTGCATTGCATTTTCCATGACACATGCAGCACAGTGTGTTTTTTTGTGTGTGTGTGAATGTGTGATCCTTTGTCCCCCAACACCTCCAACTCTCTCAGAAGAGCAAATTAGGTTGAACGGTCAGTCTGCTCACCACAAGTGGAACAAGTTGGTTCTTTTTCTGCTAAATCACTGTTTTTATTCGCACAAGATGTTCACGTAACTCTACGGTTAATACACATGACTGTACCGATACAGTGAGAATAAAGGAAGATGGGAATGAGCATCAGCACGAGAAAAGGACTTCTGCTTGGCACACTGCATTGTGTAACCAAAGGCATGTCGGGCAGGTTGGGTCTTTGGTGATTAGCAAAAAAAAAGCCTAATCCCCAGACTGCTGACACGTTTCTTTTGAAAAGCGCCTGTCTGAAAAAGACAGATATGCTCTGGAAAATGGATCAAATCTGTTTCATGTCAGATAGCGGCCAGCGGTTTCCCAGGGTGAATCTTTCCTAAGCTAAAAACAGACACGATTAAAGGTGGAAGTAGTGGCCAGAGAAGATCAGGAAAATGCAACATTCAACGATCAGTGACAACTTCTGATAACCTCCAAATGACTTAAATGCAGTGCATACTCAAACACTAAGAGTTTTGGGGCTTTGCATCAGGAGGATTGTTCAGAGGACGCTGCCTCATTTGGTGATATTTGCTTAACATCACGCTGCTGCTGCGATTACGAGGAACATAAACTGGGTATTGAGTGCCACAGTCGAGCCACTGGAAGTGTTTTTCAAATGCTTAGATGTGTAAGTACCGTGGACACGGTATTTATGTGAGGAATTTCACGGCAGCATCTCACAAATATACGCACATATTTATAGGGAAAAATAAACCTGAGGAACTCAGTGCTATGCCAACTTTTATCCACTGCGATACAACCACAAGATGGTGCTGTGCGTCACCGTTTGCACAGCCTAGGCTCATCTGTGGCAGTGTGACTCACCTCCAACATTACAGTAATTACCTTCCATTTGCTCTGATGTGCCAAAGTGTAGCGTCATAGACGGAGAGATGCAGGCAAGGAAAACCGCTGAATAAATGGTGGAGTAGCCCAAACGGAGTGAACTTTCTTCGTCGCCTTTGGGAAAACTGAGGAAGTGCTTTCATTAATTCAGTTTATTCAACTTTTGTTGCACTTTCATTTGGCACCCGGGGAAAAAAAAAAGAAAAACAATGCTTTTATGTGATACTGTGGATTTCAGTTCTTCTCTAAGTCCCGTGGTGAATGTATTAACCATGTCCACAGAGTGAAGGAGCTGCTTATTTCTGTCTGTTGTCTAATGCAAGCGGAGCTGCACAACCAACATCTAGAGCAAATTAGCTGTTGGGAGAATGGTTCTGTGCGTATTAGGGTGACTTATTTCAGTGAATCACAGTCAGCGAGGAGGAATTCATATATGCACACTGTATTGAGCGAGAAGACACGTGATGAGAAAATAGCATGCATTGAAATTATAATAAAATCCAGGAGATGGCAGTGTCTCAATACAGAATCTTTTCCCTCTAGCCGTCCACAGGCCCACTGTTCGTCTAGTAGGTGTGTCTCTTGTCATCAGGAGAGGTCCCTTACGTGCAGTGTCTTACCAGTATGACGGCTGAACGCAAAGCGACAGCGCAAATGGACTTTTATTGCAACAGTAATGAAGTACACAAGCTATTTGGATGTGCAAATAATAAGAATTAAAAAAAAGAAAAGGACTACATGGATTAATGCCTGCATGATGAGTCGCCTCTCTCTCTTTCTCTCTCTCTCTCTCTCTCTTACACACACACACACACACACACACACACCTCTGCAGTGTTTTTCCCTCTTTAATTTTCTCCCCTTATATCTCTCACGCTCCATCTCTCACACTTGTACAAAGCCGAATGGCGTCACCACTCACACACACACACACACACACACACACACACCTTACCTCTCAGAGACACACACACACCTCCTCACCATCTGTCTGTGCAGCGGCCCGTGTCTCTGGCACTGGGAGCAGTTGGGAGCAAGGGAGTGAAGAAGGAAAAGAGTCTCTTGGCTCTGTGGTCCCGAGTCCCACTTTCTCTCGTCTTTCTCCTGCTGCGTCGCTGCCTATCA
Source organism: Microctenopoma steveboyesi (assembly GCA_032359275.1). Classification (NCBI taxonomy): domain Eukaryota; kingdom Metazoa; phylum Chordata; class Actinopteri; order Anabantiformes; family Anabantidae; genus Microctenopoma; species Microctenopoma steveboyesi. The sequence continues at coordinate 3,654,748 of JAUMHF010000010.1, read as the reverse complement.
AACGGTCTCCCAGCATCACGCTGTCCGCCGATGGGCTCTCCCTAATATTGTAACACCTATGCTGCCATTTGGAGAAAAGTCTAATTCTTTCCGGGTGGATCCACATGAGCAAAAACACACGTGGATTATGTGCTCTGCGTTTTCAGTGGTTTCCTTCACAGTTCCGAAAGCTCATTTCACCTTTTCTTCATTAACTACGGGCTACACGCTGCAAACATTCGAGCACACAGCTCAGCAGCAGGAAAACTAAACATGCTTGATTAGTTTATGTATTCGGCAAAGCAAATTAATGCTGCACGTGGCAAAAATGCACTCTACCTTTGTTCAGAGGCAGAAAGCGATGGAGTCTATTCATGTGCCATATGACGGAGTGAGATCTACACAGTGTTATTTGATGCTGTTAGCTCTCTCTGAAGCTGTACACAAGCTGAGTCCATTTCTCTGAACGTGCCCTGATTATATTAAAGAAGAGAAGTTTATTGTGCATACAGAACCAAAGGGGTATACCGTACACCCAGGACTCTGCACACAACAGGAGAAGAGTCAAATCTGCAGGTACATGGGTGATTTTCTGTCATCAGGACTGTTTTTCCACCTTATGAGATTTCCCTTTTTTCAGTCAATTTTCATAACTGTGCAGCTCAACAAAAAAGCTTTGCAGGCAGCTTAAGTAATTCGAACAAAAAAGGTGTTTCCTCCCGCTCAGTCTCCTCCGTTTAGACATCATGCGAAAGTGCCTTCACGGCGGAGCCACGTTCAGCTGCAGCTGTAAGAAATGGCAGCTATCAGCGGGCGGCTCGGGAGCCACGTTTAACAGTGTTCATATGGTAAAAAAAAAAAAAGATTTATGTGGTCTATCACTTAGCAGGTGCACGGTGGATGACTGAAAGCTAATAAAGTATTATGAAATAAATGAGAGGGGTGAGGTGGGGGCCAGGTGCTGCCTCTAGGTGAACACATATCATCAACAGTCCAAGTTATTCCTGCACAAAACTCTATATTTATATCAATGCATTTCTTTTGATGAGGATGATTATTAGTGCCACAGCTGAGCAAACAATCATAAGCTAAATCATTTTAGATGATGATTGTGATTGTGACTGCTGCTCTCTGCATGTAGTAAAGATCACGGAACACAACACCAAGACGTCCACCAATGTATATTTTTACAATGAATGTTGATATGAAATGTAAATATCAAAACTAACCACCTCACGTCTGCCCTCTCTTCAGTGAGACCCCTCTCTGTTTTCTGCCTCCTCTACCGTCTAATATATTTCAGGTCAAAAACCGATAAACAGAGACATTAGATCGCATTGAATAAAAAAAAAAATATTTAACTGCAAATATGCAGCTTAGATTTGAAATGGTGAACAACATTTCAGAGTGGAGTTTGCAACCTCGTACATACAAATCAAAAGGCCTGAAGAGCTACTTTTCTGTTCCGATTATCAGTCTCTCCTTCCCCATTAAATGCATTCAAAAGAAATAGGTTTGGCAGCAGCAAACAGCCCCGTGTTTACCCCCCTCGCGCGAAGCTGGTGCCATGTCCAGACTTGTAAATCAGGTCCATTGAGGTAGCATAATGCTGATGATTATGACAGTCAGTCACATGGGAGTGATAGAGGCACACTGAGTTATGAGTTCGGGGGAAGGATGCCCAGATCTGAAGAGTCTCACGAATGGAGGAGCACTTTCCCCAAAACACAAGTCCCCAGATGGGGACTAATGCTGCAGTTGGCGGCCGTGCCACCTAAATGAGTGCACATTAGCTGCTCAAACGCCACAGAATCGTGAAATATGTTGTTGTTGTTCTTTGTTTGTTATTTAATTATTTCACAGCCCTGCAGTTTCTCTCTATTACCTCCAGATAGTATTTAAAAAAAACACACACACAAACGGAACAAAGGAGCAAGACACAGCAATAGTATGTTTAAAGTATATTGCGTTGAATCACTTAACTAGATGACTCCGGGACGGGAAATCCATTTCCATTCGCTGTATTACTGAAGAATTTGTTTGCATTTGTGCTGTATTCATTGGGCTCCCCCTTTTGCGGATGAACAATCACTCATTCGCATTGATCATCGGCCGTGATAATATAATCAAGCGTAAAGTCTGACAAGGCTTGCCGCTCCAATAGATCAGAGCTGCTGACAGCGGGGCTATGTACAGGTCATAAACCCTCACCTTCCCTGTTTGACCCCACATCAATTTGGCTCTTTCCAATATGAATGCAAATAACGGTGCTCTTCTTTTTTTTTTTTTTTGGGGGGGGGGGTTACATGTTTATGGTTATCTCTGTATCTCCCCTTGCTCCGCCTGCTGCTCCTAAATGTGCCGTTACCGAGCTAATGGGATTGAAAGAAAGGTAACCTATTGCTCGCTGGCGGTCAGCTCGCCACCACCCTCCCCTCAAACACCCCCCCCCCAAAAAAAAAAACGTAAACAATATGCTCAGCTATACAGTACGTCCTCCTCGTCACTTGTGTGCGCACTGAGCTGATAAGTGCTGTGGTTCATTTTCCCCATGGCAAAGCACAGTAAAAAAAAACTGGGGAGTAATAATTGCTTTTGGGAGTGGGGGGGGGGGGGTTGAGACGAGGATGGCTAAATATGCTTGATTGCCTCCTAAGCATTGGCAATGTGTAATGAAATATGGCTGCTGCAGACAGCTTTCTTGTCACTTTCCGCACTTGCTTTTTTTATTTTATTTTATTATTTATTTTCCGTTTTTCACTCCTCTGTTTCTGGCACTCTGATGAGTCCATCAAAGCCGTTGCTTGCCATTGAACGGTTATCTTTGCTATAATGTCATAATTACAGGGGCCAAATCCTGCTTAATTAAGTATTCCTCACCACACAACACATATTCCTCTGTTCTACAATTTAATTTGTGGCGTCATTAGCAGGAACAGGGTGCACAGAGGGAACCCAGATAACAGAGAACTCTAAGCACAACACTCACGTTAACCTGGAGGTGCTGGGAACCAGTCAGATCCTCATACAGGTACTCGCACCACTCACACGTTAAGACCCTAAAATTTGGTTTTGACTGATGCCCTCAGAGACCTTTTTAAGAGAGACTCTCTGTTTTAACATAAATAATGACATTCACACAGAAAATTGTCTCTGAGTTAACACAAAGCGGAAGTTTTGGGCAGAGCGACTACTGCAATCATGACATTCATAATCATCACTGCTTATCATCTCATTCCACTGCCATAAAGCCCTACAATAATGTTTTAAGAGATAATGAGTGGAATTAAAACTCACGGACTGTAGCTAAAATGTTTATTCCCAACTCATTTTTGTTGTAACCACCCTGAGCACATTTCTCTCTGTTAGTTAAATAAGTAGCTAATCATTTACAAGAATATTAGTCCACGGGCTTGTATGGGCACAGCAGCATCTGCTAATGCATTTAGCAAGAAAATAGCCTGAGAAAATCTTCCGAGCACATTAAATGCAAGCTTCTTTTTCTCTCTCTCTCTCTCTCTCTCTCTCTCTCGCTTCCAGAATAGCTCACAAGCCTAATTTGTTGTGCTGTAATTACACTTTTCATTATGATTCACAAAGCCAATCGATAACCGTGGTTAAGTCAGTCTCGACTGCACACGCAATTTTCCTGTTCCTTCAACTGAAATTTGGTTGCACAACACGTATTTTGTGCGTCTTTACTGTATCTTCCGTGCATTATTCCAAATGAATAATTGTAACAGCAACACTGCTATACAGGACGCTTTTTTATTATTAAGCACTTCTTGTTTTGTCTGTGTAATAAATGTGCAGAAATCCTGGGCTTTCACTTCCCACAGACAGCTTGATTAAGCTACTCATCCCTATCTTGTTCCTCTGTGCTTTCTCATTTATGCAGTTCTCTTTCCTGAGACGTCAACCACAGGATGAGGCCTGCGGCAGGTAAGAACGCAGAAAAGAATAACTGATGAGCTGACGACGAGAACGTTCTGACCTCGCTCAAATTCCACGCGACGCGTCAGCTGTGCTCGCATGCTATGTTTTATTTGTTTCTGAGTTTGTCAGCCAAGTGTTCAAGCTGATCATGTGTATATCCATCTTTGTTTTTTTTTTCCTTTCAAAAAAAAAAGGAATTGCATGTTTTGAGTGCCGAAACAGGCCAGAGAGTATGTCAAGTGATGTCAAATCAAGAACGGAGCTAAATCTCGACTCCAGCTCCATCCTTCCCATTTCCTGACCTGCAACAGGGTGGGGAGGGTGGATGGGGGGGGGAACAGACTATATCTGGCAACCTAAACCTTTTTAAAGTGACTGAGAGAGTAAGGGAGACTGACTGACACTGATGGGACCAGACTAGGACTGTGAGACGCTATGCTGTGCTGCACTGCGCCCAGGCCTCACAAGCCTGATTGATAGAGTGTGATGAGACTGTCACTGAGCAAGGAGAGCGGCAGAGAGATAGGCTAGATGGCGGGAGGGAAGTAGGCTGACCAGCGGAGACAGATAGAGAGAAATAAATTTGAGAACATGTGAAGGATGAAGAAGGAGAATGAAGTGGCTGGATGGAATGTGTTTCAGATGTATGAGGGATGGGAAGGTGGAGGTGTTGGGAGCAGGGGGGTTGGGTGGGGTACTGTCAGACGCCGCTCGCATGCGAGTTTGACGTAGTCAGATTTGGTCGGTGTGAACCGTTATTAAAGGTAAAGAATAAAATATTGGAATTATATTTATTGAAAGCGCTATCGTTTTGCTGATGTTATAGGTTAGGATGTAATTTATTCGTACAACGTGCAGAAAGAAAGAAACCTGCATTACTCAGAGTATAATGACAATATTTAGTGAACTGTTACCTACTCAAAGCACTCGGCTAAGCTCAGGTCGACTGAGGAGATTGTATTTACACCGAGCTGACAGCTTGTTAGATACACCGAACTAAAACGGACTCTCGTCTCATACAACAGTCCTGCAAACGATCCTGTTTTAGAGAGGTGCTATTTCCACTATATGGTCAGTTCAGAGGCTGTGTGTTCGTGGAGCTGTTTAGCCTCATTTATGTGAATGGGCTAAATGAAATAATATCATCCAGCTACAACTCTTTGGTCTCTCTCTTTATCCATATGAATGCCATAACTAATTTACTGACTTATTTCTCAGCCCATCAATGCCTGCTTTGGACAAAATATTAGATCTTGTGCACACATGGCATCTTGGCAGTAGAAGGAATACAGCCTGAGCTAAAGCCCTGTTCTGGGAATTCCACAGTTAGTGATTTCAGACTCAATAAAGGCACCATGTTTTACTTTTATCCTTGCCTGAAGAAAAGATGGCTGACGCACCAGAATGCCAAAGTTATTATTAGGGCCTCACATGTGTTTAGCAAAGCTAATGTGTGTGCGCGCGCGTGTGTGAAAGACAGAGAGGGAGGCTGAGCTCCAGCAGCAGCGGTAAGTGCTTCCAGGGGCGGCACGAGGAGCTCTTATCTGTTGCCTGCCAAACCCTGACCAGGGCCCTGACTCCCGTGCTCACTGCCTCCCCCTGTCCCTTCTCCAGTGGGACTTCCCACTAGCCTGCCAGGTGAAATGAGCAATTCCCATTCAGGGACAGGAGCGGCGCACAGACTCGCCCCGTGAAATGGCTGCTCACTTTGGCAGATCAATGTGCTTTCTATCGCTCGTGCACTGCCACTGAGTGATAGCCAGGAAGAAAAAGAAGGGGAAAAACGAGCGCGGGTAGAGAGAAGGGAGATGTGATTGTATGCGTGTCTGTTTGTGTGTGTGTGTGTGTGTGTGTGTGTGTGTAGAGGGATGTTAACAGGGCATTTAATGATACTTGCCATGGCTGGTCTGAGTGAGTGCTGTTGGAGGAATATGGGAGATGCTTTGCATAAACTCAAAAGACATGCAATATTGCTGCTGCCTCTTTGGGAAGAAAAAGTGCCGTTCCCACTCCCACCGGATATGAGAATATTCAGTCGCTGAACTGGAAATTTTGCCAATATGAATGATATTAGTGACAATCATATTAAAATGCTTAGTTGTGCCAAAATGAATTCCACATCTCTGCAGTAATAAAACTCATGTCAGACATTTAAAGCATGTAGGCTCTAAAATGCTGTAAAATGAAATGTGCATAATCTAAGCTAATTCTCCGCCGTGTATTCAAATGCTCTCAGTAACCTCTGGATGCATTTTTTTTCTACTGGGAATGAAAGTAATAAATAATATGGTATGCTGTAAAGCCCACCTAATATATATCAAATATAAAATGTATTTTACTTTACTTTGCTTGCCAGATGCTTTTATCCAAAGCGACTTTATTCTGGCTCAGAGACACACCTGGTAGGGGATGGATTAGGAGTCAGTCAGAATCCGATTTTAACTATGCCCTTCGTCACTGGTTGTTTGGTGCTTCATTCATTTGTAGAATCAAGTTATTCACTGTCAAATCTATTTTCTAAACCTCAAAACACACCCATGAATCTAATAATTTGCATGATTAACACTCATTTTGTCACTTATTCAATTAATACATTGTGACTTCAAGGAAATATCTTTCAGCTGTTCATCTAATCAGATTAATTCTGGAGTGTAGGCAACATAGTGGAACAAATTGACTCTGCCATGTGCTGTATATGCATGTATATGCATTTGTGTATATGAGTGTATATATATATATATATATATATATATATATATATATAGCAGTTTGTGCTGTATATATGTGTGCATATTTGCCTATATTCATCTTTGGAAGAACAGACAACTAATAGAGGGAGATAAAATATTTGTTTCACTTGTTAACTATTTATTTACAAGTTCAGGAAACATTCCTA
>JAUMHF010000010.1:3631303-3647573 GCA_032359275.1 Microctenopoma steveboyesi | reverse complement strand
CAGACAACTAATAGAGGGAGATAAAATATTTGTTTCACTTGTTAACTATTTATTTACAAGTTCAGGAAACATTCCTAGGAAACCTTGATTTTGCAAGGCTGATGATATATTAAATGAATACACAATCGGCAGATAAACTGATTTAACCTTTATTGCCTCTATTTAAGGGAGCCGTATTATTTCAAAACTACATGTCCGATTTATATAAACTATAATTGTTCTCTTTGTTAAAAACAGGCGATCTAGCACCTTTCTCCTTCAACCTTTAAGAACCTGCTGCTTTCTTTCCACAGTCCAAAGTCTCTCAAAATCAGCGATGCCAAAGTTGAAAATATACTCTGACCTATAGAGACACGACGGCAATAAAGTGCACTTGATTACATGGTTGAAAGTAAGGACAAGGAGACAGAGATACAAAAATAAAAAAGAAGAGCCTCGGCTTTGATCACACTGAACATCTTCCAAGTAAGAAAGTCCCGTTTCTGTGCAGTCTTGACAGAGGCAGGTGCAGGAGGGTTGAGTCTTGGTCATCAGCTGTCAGGGCAGTAATGAACTGTGTTTACAAGTAATACCATGCGCTGCCACATTTCAGTGTGAAATGTAAAAGCCTCCATTTTCCCCAGGCCACTCAGAGGCAACACTGTCAGGGCTTTAGCTATAAACAATAAGAAAAGAGAGGCGAGACAGCAACAAGGAGCTTTCTCCTTTTCACCCATTACAGCCAGAGTGAGTGGGGAAAGAGTGGTAGAATGTCAAGCCAATAAAAATAGAGATGCCTGCAAAGAGTTGGAAGTCAAATGGAATCCAAATGGATTCCATTTGACACATAATGATAGCTGTTAAACAAAACCGCTGGAAGAAAAGCAGGGAAAGGCTTAGAGAGAAGCACAAAGACGAAGATAGACAGATGAGACAAAATAGACAGGCAGAGAAACACCTGCTGTTGCATCACCTGCTGTAATAATAGTGTTGACATTCAAATAGAAAGCTCCGACAATAGGAGCTGGCTGAGGCAGCAGCCGCTATGCAAATAAAAAATAAAAAAAAAACCACATCAGAAAATATTAGCTAGCGTCAGGACTTTTCGTAGCACACATTGAAAACCACTTGACCCATGGCATCGCACAAACACAGTTGACACGTTACATGAGCTGATTTCCCTCTATGCAGTCCACACAAACACGGCGGTGTGTGTGTGTAGGGGTTTGTTTTCCTTGATTCGCATTTCAATTCTACTCGCATTTTCAACTTTCTTTTCTTTCACATCATGGTATCTTGAATGCCTTAGTTAAACATAATTCAAGAATGGAAAGGATCATTAGCTGGCAAATTCATTCTTGACTTTCCCTTTCATGCAACCCGCATGGCCCCAAAGGCCCTATCAATCAAAATCAGATTCAACTGATATCACATCCACCATAGCACATTTTTCATTCCCTTTTAAGTGCTCAGCGGCCTTTTGTATCAGCGCAGACCTGTGGTGATTGCAGTTGAAACGTTTCATGTTTGAACTCGGTGGGATTTTGAAGGACTGCAGAAATCAGCAGTTCCTTGCTTATGCAGCGGTCGATGGCTGTTATAGTAAAAGCAATAGTCAATATGTAGTTCTCATATGCGGTTGCTTTCGCAACCTGTGACCCTTTCTACAGCCAAACACTGATAACAAATCGGATGGTTTAACCACAGTGTAAGTGTTTTGTCTTGTCAGATCCCTTTTTTCCCCTCTGTGTTATATGAGAGAAAATAAAAGGAACGGACATTAGCCATTTGGGGGAGTAGAAGTGTTTTGTATCGATTAGGTGCCATGAGTGCGTTTTGGAAAGGCCTGTGCATGGAGCTCAGGCTCGCCAAATCACTACCACTATTTTAAAATCACTTCCAACAAACTCCTATTTATCAACTTCTCTTAACATAATCGTCTTCAACACCTCCTGGTTTCTCCGTCGACGCCGTGCCCTATATCCACCTGCATGATCGTCAACAACAACATTTTCTCTAACGCTGATCGATTGACATTAAATATATATGTCAGTAGTTTAGATGCACATATGTTACATATCTTTTGAGATGGATTGGCAACACAGCTCCAGCTCCTCCACAGCCCTGAACAGCATAAACAGTTTAGATCAGATGGATGCGTGTCTGGCTGAGGTTTAGAGGCTTACATCTGTATCACTAAAAGCAGGAGGTATATTTTAAACCAGTCTGATTATAGTTATATAAATATAAGTACTATGACTATATATACACTGTATCTTCATCAACACCAAAGTTACTGTGTGTGTGTGACTTGCTAAATGTTAGTAATACCTCAAAGTTATTTTTAAAAAAAGACCAAATGTCTCAATGTCTGAATGAAAAAAATAGAAATATTCTGATAAATGCAAAGGAGGAGAGAAGTGCAGAGAAGCTTGACGACTTTAAAGTTTACTATGGGAGAAGAGATTTGGAATATGACAGAGCTCCTAATATCCTTACGTGCAGTTTCCAGCATGTATGCTAATGCCCTGTCCTGACCACTAATATACAACAGGAAAACTGGGCTAAATAAAACGGAGGAGGAGGCTGTGAAATATAAATCTGAACGCTTATAGCGACTACAGTATCAGCCGTCGTGGATCTGCACTTCTTCATTCGGATGTTCTCATTTGTATCCACACCTGTGTCATTCACAGCCTTACGTCTTAACCTAATTTCATGGTCTACGGGTTTGGATGGATGGCTTTGCCGCAACATGTACACTGAAGGAAAGAGAGAGAGAGGGAGCGCCGTGAGTCTATGCATGTGCACATCCACGTGTATGTGCACTCACACAATACCGCCACTGTGGAAGAGTGAATGAAGAAAAGGAGAGTGAGGGGATGCACTGTTACAATTGCATAGAGAATTGTAGTCACTCCCAGATATTAACCTTTTAGCCTTGTACTTTTCTGTTAACAAAAATACATTAAGCTCCTCTAGACTGCTGACAGTGAATTGGGATTTTAAAGACTTTCACTGAGCATTACTAAATAACCAGAGGTAAACCTATGTTGTGATATTGTGCTTCGGCTATGGTAAAACCCACAAAAACATACAAATTAAAGGATGTTGATAACAGGTTATTCTGGTTGCCAATCGTGATCTGAAGGTCATATGAACCAAACTAAGCTAGAAAAGTTAATAATTCCTATTAATACTTGCATTTATTTTTTTTTTATTAAATCCAAAAGTTTAAAAAGTTGGTGTTTAGTGGTTAGTAATAGCAGATGTGTCCAAGTCATATGTGTCCCTAATTGTCACACATTTTCTACTGGGATGCTCTTAGACACATTCTGAACACTTCATACAGAGAGAAAATACACAACTAATTAATTGGACATTTGTCTGATCCTGTGTCATAAAAGAGCACCACTGCTGCGTTTAATCATCTCTCACCTTACCTCTGAGACATTTCATTTTTTTTGTATTCTCATTATTCTTGTGTATTTTGAAGTACAGATGAAAAAAAAAAGGCAACAATGCATAGTTTGCACTAAGCTATTCATGGAGTCATATTCATGTTGGTAATACAACAATTTCCCCGATGTGGGATCAATAAAGTCTTATTTTATCTTATCTTAGTCCTGACTAAAATGCACTGAACCAAGAAAGATATAAAAGTTAATGAATATGCAAATAATCCTACAGTGGTTTTATATTAAAATAGCACAATTGTGAGCTACCATCTCATACTGTAAGTGCATGTAGTTACTAATATTATAATAACAATACAGTAGTTAATTGTGTCGAACTAAAGTACAGATCGACAGTACAAACAGTGATCTGTAAATCGTAGCTCTAACTCCTAAATGACCCCATGCGAAGTGTTAGTGATGGTTCTTCAACTGTTCATTTTTAGGCTGTCTGCTGCCATTCATCGTCAGTCTTCGTCTGTTTCCAGGCCCCAGTCTGTCGAAGACAGATCCCTCATATGTCAGAACCACACAGGCCATTTCCTGGAGTTCGCTCCCACTGTTAGGCTCCACTGACCATGAAAGCTGTATATGTGCCCAAAATCACCTCACCGCAGAATGCCACAGACTCCCGCACTGGTACATTGACTAAAACTGTCCCTTCAAGAGACACTAAGGGTGCTCTCTAACACTTTTGGGAGGTTTTTTGCCAACACATAGAGTGAAAACTATTTCACCATCTCAGGCAGAAACATAAAATAAATCTATTTTACACTGCATAACCAGAAATTGGACTGAGCATGAATTACCAGGTTAATGGCGTCCGGGACATTCGGCAGGTTAAATCATACATTTTACAATGAAGGATGGTGTTTTTCTGACATTTTGATAAGGTGCTATGGCACCAAAAATATAATTCATATAATATGAATCCAAAACACTATAAATTTGTGTGATTTTTTTTTAGAATCTTTAAATAAAATGATCAATTAAACTTCGCCACTCGCTCCTGTCTTAACAAGAGGTGTCGGAGGAAAGAATGTGGAAGAAACCCTACTCTCTCTGGTGCAATTAGGAAAGTGCTCTGCAGTCACTTACTCTGCTAATACATGGTGTGATATTAATTACTATTTGTAAACAATGCACTTTGCAGAGATTATTGCATGCACTTGGTGTCCTCCATTTGTGTTTGGCAATTCTCACAAGTGATTAAGTGGTGAAGCTAGGACAGCTGTTCAAGATGAGTTCATTGGCATGTTTAATTAATTGCACTTGAGATAATTATTCAATCATTGCTTTGATTAATATTTTGCATCCCATCAAACGTCTGCATGTTGTCAATAGTTTTCAAAAGCTGAGCTGAACAAGGCTAACTATTTTTTTGGAGCCTGATTCCGGATTCGACTGTGCTTTGTAAAGAAAATGATTTCAATGTAAGCCGGTCACAATGGGAATTCATAAACATCGTTGCATCTGAACAATCCTAATGCTCATTGACCATGTGACATGGTCAATGACATGTGACTAAGGACGCACTAACACCTGACAAGGCTGCATTTTTTCCTTGTTCTCCAACACATCATCGTCAGAACCCTGTTACTGCTCACTTCGATGTGTTGAGTCAATTCTGTCTGCATTATGTTTGAAACATGCTTGTTCTTCACCCCCTCAGATATGTAGGGTAGTGGCAACATCCAACTGAAAGAAAGCCAGGCAAATCGTTTGTGAGAGATCTTGTCAAACAGATTAATTCCCACCCTGGGCCTCGGGGTTCTGGACCGTTTTTCTGTCATGCTGCTTTGCCAGGCTCCCTCTTGATAATACCCCAAAGATAAAATTAATTGTGCAGGGAGATGTGGGATGGGGAGTATCTAAAAGGACCTTGAGCAACACATGAAGCTCTCTTTTTCTCTTCAGTTTTCTCGATGTGAAAACACAGAAACAATCAAACCGTCAGAAGCATGACACATTGTGCCAACGATAACTGACTGTGTTAGGAAGTTTGTGGAATTGAAAAGTTCTGAGAGAGATGTGAAGGGACAGATTCAACCCTCATGAAATATTCTTGTCTAAGACTCTCTATGCTCAAATTACCATCAAAGTGGAATCCCTTCCTTCATCAGCAGTTTACAAAGAGGGTCGGCACACCAATGTTTTTCGACAGCTGTATAGTTGTACAGCTACACATTAAACAAAATATAATTTTCTTCATTGACAGTGACAATATGTGTTCAAATCACCCAAATAACTGTGTTGGACTCTGAGTCATAATGTCTGACCAGAACCAAAACTGCTTATAGTTTAATTGCTTCCTAAAAATGAAGCCATTATTTTGACTTTCTTTTAGTAATATATTTGCACTGATGCACTTCAGCGGCCTGATAGCTGAAGGATGAATGATTTGATTCCCAGACCCGGCAGTCTATATGTTGAGCTGCCCTTGGACAAGACCTTTAAGCCTTGGCACCTCGAAGGGGTAGCAAGTCCACAAAGCATTAGCCCAAGGAGGATCAATAAAGTGTAAAAACTAAAATAACAAAGCCAAAATAATTAGTCTTCTGACAGTCCTCCTCCAGCCGACAACAACCTTCTACGGAGACTCATTTATTCCTTCCATTCCTAATATGCATGGTTTTCGGTGATGTACATTAAACTAGAGCTCCCACCCCAGATTCTCAAAAGGATTGATACCTGGGCTCTGAGAAGGCCACTTCAAAAGTTTTAGACCAACGGAACAGCAGCCTCACACTCACAGCACGTTTCTTTCGTTATTGTTCAACGTGCTTGCGTAGTATTCTTTCTTCAAAATCCCATGCACCCAGCCAAGGTTCCCTGTCCCCGAAGCAGCAAACCAGTGCCACAGGATTACATTCCCACCACCATATTTAACTGTGGGAATGTTGCAAAGACCTCGTACTTTTTTTACCAAACCAGCACGCAAACAAAAGCATTATCACTGTGCCAAAAAGCATCAGGTTACGACTTATGAGACCAAAGGACAGACTTTCAGAACTCATCCTCATTTTCAAATGGTCATCTGCAAACATCAGTCTGGCTTTGATGGCAATAGAGTTTTTTCTTAGATGAACATTAAGTCCAGAGACCATTTCAACAGCAATCATCTTGACAGATATTCTGTCTTATTGTGTTTTTCAAAGTTTTTGATAGCTTTACCTTTAACCATGTGCATGTTTGTTTGCAAAAGTAATTAGTCTCATTGCAATTTGCAATGATGCAACATACACATGTCTGAGACGCTTCTCATGAATTGCTTTCACCTCAAACAGCTCACATTAGCTAACTATTGCTAATCCCCGCTGTGACAATGTGAAAGCACACAGTGTCTCCGTCTTTCATCACCAGTGGCCTTCAAAAGCCACCAAAAGTCCAACTTAACCAAGAAATGCCCCACCGGGGGGGTAGCTGCAGTAAAGCAGGTAAACTGTGGCAGCTGTATTTCTTTCAGTACCCCTTTGGCAGATGGTGTAAATGGGCCTAATGTGCTGCCGCTACTTGTTGTGGATAGGCAGCCAATGTAAAGTCACACGAGATCCCTGATGGTATGGGTAGGAAGACTGAGGCAGAACAGAAGAGCTTCTTCTAGTATTGTTATTGTCAAACATCAGTGACTGCTACAGAGACAGATAACACTATCGTTACAACTAGTGCTTAAATCAGGGGTTTTGTTGGTTCTTGTCTTTTGCTGTGACAGATGCAGACTAGAGTGACTTGGCTGTTGTTATTTGTGATATTTTTTTGTAGTCATACTGAGGCGTTAGGGCTGTCAACATTCATAGTGCTGAATGAATAAGGAATGAGATCACTGAATTGTTTGTCGGTACAAAATGCACATTCAGTTTTTTTTTTTGTGTGAGGATTTTCAATGTATTCAAAGTGTAGTCCAAAACTGTGTCTATGCTTACAGGCATAGACCATAACAGCATGACAGTCATTGTGCTTGGCACCTCCTCTGGATATTCATTTGGATCCCATTTTAGTAAGCATTTCTTATGCAACCCATACACAAACAGTCTCTGGGCAGATCAACAGTTCTGAACAGAAGGACTTGCTGTTGACATAGTGTGACATCATCAGCTGCGTTGGCAGTATCCCACTAGTGTCCTCCGTTGGAAGCGGAGGTATCCTTCAACGGATCTCAGAGATGTGAAGTTACTGTGTCATTCAGGGGCCGAGACAGGCAGCGCAGAACGGATGACGAGTCAGGAAAGAGAGCTCAGGAGCAGGCAGAAACTATTGACAGGGCCCTGGAGAGCAATAATGAGTGAAGCCCAAGAGCTTTCTCAGAGGAAACTATGGCTTGTTTAAGTCTATTAGAAACACAGCTCAGACTCTTGTTAGGGGCTAACACTTCTCACTAGTTAGCTATTCACAGAGCAAGTTTAAAGCTCAACTGGAGACAAATTAATCACATAAACACTACAGGGCTGTCAAACGTAGGAGTTTAGCCTAAACATAAATTAAACTATTTCGCTCTTCTGTCAGTAAAATCTTGTCAGTCGTCATGGTGAATCTGTAAAACAGTAAATGGATGTGATTAACAAGTTGACCTTCTGCCGGCTTTTTCACTCGTCAGCATTTGTATTTTTAAGCCTATGAAAATCCAACAGGGATAAATTCAATAGCTACCGTTGACACTCAGCACATCACTCACCATAAAATACCTGCAAATGATCAGGGCAGACAGATAATGGCTTGGAAGAGAACTGAGCTTGCTGCCCTGTGACAGACATTTCCAATTAAAAAGGGTAAATAACTTGAGATTCATCTATTTCACCCTGTCCTAAGATTTATCAGTCCATCGTGCTTTAAATCCATTCACCCCTGAAATGGTAATATCACAGATTCAGATTTCCTTGGCTAAGAAAAATGTCATATAGTTCCAATAACTTTACACTGCAATTTCAACTCTGTCTGTGTTGGAGTTATCATGAGGTAGCTCAAGCGTGAGAGGAAGCCTGTGATATTAGTAGAATAACATTATATAGGTCTGCAGGACTGTTAGAGTTGACTTTGTACTTGAATAGTATACCAAAAATGTTTGTGGAGGAGTCCAATAACTTTAAATAATTAATAATTATTGGAAAGTCTTAATAAATTGTTTAACACCTCTCTGAAAGAACAAATAAGTCCTATACAGTCCCATAAACAGATGCTGAAATACTAAATACAAACTGAAGCATTAAAAACATTGCTTTAACAGGAAAAAAAGAAGCTATGGAGCAGCAGTTTGTTCACACAAAAAACAACAGCATACTCTTATTTTACAAAGTCAAGTTTACCCAAGTAGTAGAAAAAAAAAATCTCCAATCTTGAGGCCTGGTGTCAGAGAAGCTGAAGCACACCAACAACCAGCTACAGTCAGCCAGTCTCTGCAGGCTGTAGGGGTGCTATAAATTTAGCTGTTTTCGATTATATATGTCAACATTAATAACTGCTGCATCATGATAATGCGGACGATCCATGGGAAACAAGTGACATGACTCATTAATGTGATGCACGACCATGCAAAAGCCCGCACCAAAAAACCCCCTTCAGGCATCTGTCTCGTGGGCCATTTCTGGTGAAAGCCGAACATTTTAACATATTCCTCTAAGTGATGAGGCAAACTCCAAAAGGCTGCTCTCTTCAGTTGCTTAAACATCCGAAGGACCCATTTCATTTACATCAAATCAGTGAATTCACTGCATACTGAGCTACTTAAAGGTATAAAAAGACAGATAGACTGAGAAAGAGATGGGCTAAAGGAAATAAATCAAATAAAAGGTGTCAGATCTCTCCGGTTTCAGTTCATCATAAACCCCAAATGAAAATTATTAAGGAGGCAGTCAATAAAATATGACTTTGCTAAAGTGTCACTGTCAAAGCAGAGAACCTTAGAGGCTGGTTAAAAATTGTAATTGCATCTTCAGTGGTGTTTGAATATTCCTGATACGTATTAGCTGACATGTTTTGTGAATGGTTTTAGCAAGTTTGTTAATACTACACAAGTGTGTTCAGGAGATGATTCATTTTCTATTTCATAATGGAAAAAGGGCAACCACGATCTACAGAAGTGTCTACAGAGTTTAAGACACTGTATTCTTCCATGCCACCTCAAGCCGTTACAGTCTTCAGCTGTTTCTCTCAGTACACTGAGTACATTTTGTGCTTTAAGGGGCACTCCTGCATCTGATGCATGCCACCGCAGGGTACAAAACAACTGTCCACAATTATCTTCCTTCTTCTGCAGGAAAGTTCTTGTGATGTATGCTCGCAATTTAAATTGTGCAAGTGGTGTGCAGCAAGTCCTAGAAACGTCTGTGTTTAAAATTAACCAATGAAATTTGCAGTTTCTGCATTCCCATTCGCGCATCTACATGTATACAATATCTAGAAGCTCCATTATATACTGCATCACACACTGTAACACAAGGACTGTTTACTTGCAGTTATGCCCTATAGAGATGCCCCATACTGTAGAATCTATTAAAACTCTTAGTTAGTAGTTGTTTTTGTTAGTAGTCCTATTTCTACTATTAGTAGGTAGTAGCTGGACTTGGTATGCATGAGTTCAGTGCAGACCAAACTGAAACACATGACAAAATCCAAACTCCTATGCACTTTTAAATAACAAAACTAAATGCACAAAGAGCAAAGTTTTCCTTTAAGGGATATTTTGCAGCCACTCTGTGTTTGTGTGTGCGTCTGCCTTTGTAAGTGTGTGTGTGGTCATTCATTACAAAGTGCAGATGACTGACTTGACGAACTGTCAGCCCTTGACTAATGCAGCCTACCAACACAGCGACTGACTAAAGGATTATGTGAAACGCACCTGCACTTATTATTAAGCAGCATGTGTCACTGTGTGTGTGCTGCTTATTAATTAGTAACTCCAGTGAAACATGGTGCCAAATTCCCACTCCGTACGCCATTCAGTTTCCCACTGCTACTGTATGAGTCACGCAGGCAACCTTCTGTAAAGACTTCCATTTCTTCACCAATAAATATGTGTGTAATCTTTCTTTAAGGACCCTGTACATTCCTTTTTTTGCACAAAACATGCGTGTGGGCAGGTGTGTTTGTATACTGACGTGTGGAGGAGAAAAAAGGCAGCAGTCAGACGCCTCCCTCGAAGGGCCGGTGGGTTTTGGCCAGCTCCTGTGTAAAGGGCGTGAATAGAACAGAAAGCAAATGTGTTCCTCCTTATGGTAGGTCAGACTTTGAGGTAGCCCAGATTTTTAGGGGCAGTTTATTAAAGGGCTAAATCAAAAACTGAATTTTAACACGGTGGCATATGATGCTTTTGCCTCGAGGGCCTAATTTCCTCATTCTCTGGTGTTTTAACAATGAGGCTGTACTTGACAGTCCAGTCGAGGCGGTCATGTTTGAGTGGCTCTTGAGTTCAGTCTGTTTTTGTGCAACAAAGTTAAAAGCACCACAGAGGATAAAGCTCGGAAGGTCACGGGTGTGAGGCTAGTAAATGACTACTCGTCGCACAAGTTCACCACAAAAAATCTTAAATCTAAAATCTTACAAAGTTTTGTCAACTTATTGATCACTCTCATTGAGGGGCAGCTAGATATGCATTACAGCTGTTTAAAATTCTGCTTTTCTTGTATAGTTCCGTAACGCTACTACACTGTAGCCTGACCAGTCTGAAGGGAGCTACTTTGTTTGTCTCAATATAATATGCTGCTATTTATAACTTGCAAGAAATTACCAGTGTTTTATTTTACGTCCATACACTGTGTCTAAGTTCCTCAAGATTAGGAACAAAAAAAGAGCATTTCATTCTTAAATACAATGCCAATTCATAGCGTAACCCAGATATTGTATTAAAGAAGTATTGTCATTTTTTATTTACTTTAGCTGTCTGACTGTCTGACCATTGCACGGAAAACACACTATTGTTAGGAATAGTTGAAGATTTTAGTTAGACTCAGTATGTGTAGTGGCCCTGCTAGACAAAACCATTCTCTTACTTTTGATTGGTATTGGTATTACTTTATTTTGGCTTCCATCCTCACTGTATACAAAATCAGAAATCCACCTACATACTTTCTGGCCCTACCAAAGTGGTGTTGCAGGGATGATCCTCTTAGCGCCTTAGCAATCTGGGACCCTATTCCCACTACTTACTTTTGCCAATTTGCTCCTGGGAGCCCCTGAGTCTTTGTCTTCATTAGGAAAGTTCCTTATAGATCAATCACTGTCAGAGAAGCTGCTCTGTAATTGCACTGTGGCCTAATCATGACTGACGTCTCATCCTCTTTGCTCTGTCACAGGTCTCAGGAGAGAGAATGTTCCATGACTTTCACACCTTCGACCTCAAGGTAGGCCTCTCTAAGGATTTTACTCTTCTCTCTGTGGTTTATCTTTAGACCTATATGGTTTTATAATGGATACCATAACTCTAACTATTTTCAAAGATTGTCTGAGGTGATGAAGACCGGTATGTTAAGATGGGTGACATGTGAAGAATATTTTTAATATTGAAGTCTGTGAATACATGAATCATCTGTTTCTTTTTCTCTGATGAATAGCAACTTGTTTTCAGAAATTCTGAACAGTAAAAAGTATTTCTATGGATGCTTAGTATTCATGTTAAATGGCTTTTGACTCATCATTTGCCCCTGAGGTGGGTACAATGGCATATAGCGGTCTGTTAGATCAATGGGTTAAGCATCAGACTGGGATGCAGAAGGTCGCAGGTTCAAAACCCTGTCTGACTCTTAGTCCATCCCTTACCAGGTGTGTCCCTGAGCCAGACATCCAGTGCTAGCTCCTTGTAAGTCGCTTTGGATAAAAGCGTCTGCAAAGTAAAGATAATGATAATGATTAAAATAATGATTCACATCATCATAAACCTGTAGTGCCCAAGATACGTTGTTAAAAGTTACATTGCTGTCTGCGCTAACTGACTTGAGCCTAAGCGTTTAGCTGCTTTCTTCACCGAAGCAAATAGTAAAAACTCAGCATATTTGTATTTGCCTAGGTGAAGCTATAGTGGTCAGCCTCACTGGCTTAAGCCGCAGCTTCATCTGACTGCCACATAGTGCACAATAGTCCAACGTGCTGTGCAAACTATTGGTCAAAATATTTTAGGAGAATTAAATCTAGTTCAAATATCTCTCAGATATGTTGTATATCTTGTACACCATTGGAAAGTGTCTGTGATATTGCTGCAGAAACATCTGTACCTTCATGTTAACGTTGATTTGGAGTGTATCAGGCATGTCCAGAGCCAGCATATAGTTATTTTAGTTAGCTCAACTGGTGAGAAAATGCTCTTGCTCTTGACTTGCAGGTGCAATTCTAAAGTTTGTAAGATTTCATGGTGCCCCCAAAGAGCTAGAAACGACCATGGCTGGAAGTTATGTTTGCATTGCATTCACTCAAGTTAATTTTTTAGTGTCTTGCCAAGACTCTCCCACGGCCAGTATCGAGTAACCTCTCTGAGGGACAGACCTATGTCCTATCCACTACAAATGGCACTAAAATTAAATTGAATATCTTTTCGGTTGCCTCCTGTTGACTAGGTCACCCAAAAAGACAAATACCTGTATATTGCCTCATAAAAAAAAATGACGAGGGCTCATTTATACAGGATCATAGGGACCATATACACTTTTAGGTCACATTATGAGCTGCTGTGATGAAATTCACACAACTAAGATGAGCTTGGGATTAGATAGATTAATTTACATTGTTATTACATTATTTAGTTTTTTAAAAAATGTACACAGTGTACAGTTACTAAAGATTTTTAACTTGAATCCTTCATTCAAGATATGATATAAGGTGATATAAGGCTTTTTTGTTTGTTGTTGTTTCCAATGTTGTGCATTAAGTCCATAGTTGGATGGATGTCCCCGTTTTAACACCCTTATAATCCAACATGTTATTCA
Source organism: Microctenopoma steveboyesi (assembly GCA_032359275.1). NCBI lineage: Eukaryota > Metazoa > Chordata > Actinopteri > Anabantiformes > Anabantidae > Microctenopoma > Microctenopoma steveboyesi. Next base: position 3,634,231 of record JAUMHF010000010.1, on the reverse strand, counting down.
GACTTTGGACAGGTTGCCAGGACAACAAGCTCAACATGACATTAAAAGAACCAACAGACCAGAACAGATTGGGTTACCTCTAGGCATTTAATCTGTGTGCTGGTAGACATTTGACGCTTCCTATAATTGCAGACCAGCTTTTTGCATGTGTCCATGGGTATTTTTAAGCTCCAAATCTTTCAGGTTGGAGGGTCTTCTTGCCCTCACCCTGATACTTAGCTCCCTCTACAGATTCTCAATTGGATTCAAGTCAGGACTCGTTTGCTGTGTGTTTTGGGACATTGTCATGCTGAAATGTCTACTGGTGCCCAAGGCCAAGTTTCTCTGCAGACTGCTTGATGTTGTCTTTAGGAATCCTCATGTATCTCTTTTTTCATTTACTGTGATTAGGTTTCCTGGTCCATTGGCTGAAAAACACATGAAAAGCATTAGGTTCCCTCAGTGGGGATGGTGGTCTTTGGGTTGACTCTTTTTTTTACACCAAATGAAAAAAACATCATTGTGACCAAACAATTCCATTTTTGTTTCATCTGACCATAACACATCTTTGTCCAGATGAGCATTTGCAAAGGCCAAGCGAGCTTTTGTGTGCTTTATCTGGAGAAGTGGCATCCTCCTTGGGCTGCGTCCGTAAAACCCAGCAGTGCGCAGCATCCTTTGGATTGTCTGCCTTGAGACATGGCCACCAGCAGAGCCCAGATTCACCAGGATGGCCTTGGTGGTGATCCTTGGATTCCTTTTCACCTCTCATACTATCCTCCTGGCCATTGGAACTTGAAAACATTTAGATATGGCCTTGTACCCCTTTCCTGACTTGTAACCAGCTACAATGCCAAGCTGCAGGTCCTCACTGAGCTCCTTTGTCTTAGCCATGGCAAACCTGTTGATTTGATTAAAACAGCTTTTTCCTATTTGATCAGGGTAATTAGGATGCTTTAGAGCAGCTTGGACTATTTTGGAATGGTAAAGAACTTTGGATTTTCCCAGAGACTGTGTCAGTTTGTGAAGGGTATGAATAATTTTGGACATGACACTTTTTGCTCAAATGTAAATAAAAGTTGAGAAACATTATTTTTCTTCAATGACGCCTCTAATACATCATCGTATTATCTTTTGGGACACACCTATGTCATTTCCTGTCAAAAAATAACTACTGTCTCTGAGTTTCCTTTAAAACCTGCTTCCTTCTTTAAGCAGCGGTTCTTTTGATCCAGGTAGACTGCCTTGTGGTTGGACCAAACTCACCACATCCATGCTGAACCTGCGCTACAATCTCCTTGTGTCTGATTGATCCTGCAAAGCTGCCTCCCTCTCGATCCACTATCTCCCTGCTGAGACTACATCTGCTATAACCAAACAATAGGAATAAAATACACAGAGCAAGCACAATATAGTGAGGTACTTTTGCAGGGCTGCAGTTCCCAGCTGAATTTCTAATATTAATCAAACATGGCACATTTTCATTATGAACTGATTGATGTTTACTGTTGGACTGGTACTCTGTTTGTCACATTCAGTGAATAGGCCCTTACATCTTTCAAATGTATTACAGTCAGCGTAAAACAAAGCACGAGTCATAACTGCAACAAATTACCAGCCCTTGACATCTTTACCCAGGCACATACAAAAGTCCCCTAGCAAACAAACTCAGAAGTACATCTTAAACTAAATGATGTCCTTCTTAAAACTAATGGCTGCATTTAATTTGTTGTGTGTTAATATTTGCACATGACATACTTGATATACTTTACATTTTCCAGCATGTAACAGGACACGCTATGAGCCACTAAAACTGAGCACTGAAGTTGGTGTTCGCTTGTTTAGAAATGTACTCTCACTTAGACAAACTTGGTGTGCTCACACAAATGACATACAGTAGCTACAAACCTGGGCACGAGCAGTTTACCCATTAAATCTTTAGTTTTACCTTCTGAAATTGTCTTCTGACTTAGAAAACAAGAAAAGCAGCAAATCACTAATAATTTGCATTAAAAAAAAACATCCATGTGATGCAGACAAACCTTTCTTTACCTATAATATGCAGGTCTGCACAATGACTGATACTGATATGCTGTTTATTAACCTCACTGTCTAACAACATGGCTAAAATTATGTGTACACAGTTGGTCATGGGAGATTGGCAAATACAGTAGATCCAGCAGACGATAATGTTTATCATGCACCATCTTTTTACAACAGTACAAACATATAAAATGTATGGCAGATGACACCAAAATATTTTTTGCTCACAGTTAACTTTTCACAACTGCAGCACACAGCGCAGACAGATGATGACAGATGATCACAAATGAGTTTGCCGTCAGCTCCTTAATCTGTGGTGTCGCGCCAACACACAAATCTTTGGAAAACAGATTGGAAGAGATGTAAAATGGTGTTTAAAAAAGATGATTTTTTTCAGATTGAAATGCATCTCTCTGCTATGATATTAAACCCACCAGGATGCACCACTTTTGTCACTGAAAGAGGTTTCACATTGGTTTGATAAATTAATCTCAGCCCTCTTGTGATCGTGCATTAGCACAAGGTTATTCATGCTTGCAAACAGTGATTAGACTGAATGCCTACTAGACCTCCAATAAATAATGTATACATGTAAACGCTGTCGAATTCTGCCCCCCAACGTACCTTCGTATTTACAATTTGTTTTTAAAACTAATTACATTTTTTTTAGTTTGAATAGAAGCTTATATAGACTTTTACACACACATGCACATGACATGATTCCTCATCTCTGTGAGAGGACCTGGGCACCATTGTAAATGTCCCCTCTCCATATGCTAATACCCTCTCATTCCATATTTCATGCAAATACCTTTCATCGTACATTTTCTAATGACATAAATATGACAGCTGTAGCACAAGCACAACCATGTTTTGACTGGGGGGGGGGGGGGGGGTTGCAACACA
>JAUMHF010000010.1:3613428-3628849 GCA_032359275.1 Microctenopoma steveboyesi | reverse complement strand
ATTGAACATTGAAAAATGGAGAAAATCGCGCAAGTTCAATCACAATGCTTTGGTAAGGAAGAAAAAACTTTTACTAATCCTTAAAAATAATCCTAATCCTTACTAGTTCTTAAAAATAGTTCAGGAAATTCAAACTGTATTGTATGTCTGTGTTTTAAATGTATATCTAATGGAAAATACAGTTGCTATTGTTTTATCGCAGTTTTTTGACAATTCTGTTTGGATTTACACAGTACGGGTCAAAATGACGCGCAACATAATCAATGTAATTTTTTTTCAACATAATACAAGGGTTAATCGACAATAAGGCGTTAATGCAAAAAAAATGGATTCAGGTTGGTTCAGATGATTAGCAAACATTTAAAGACGTAAAAGTACTGAATATGCAGTAATCCAGGGTTCATTATGAAATCCACAACAAGCGGTGCTGACTGACTAACTGTGAACATTTTATGGAATTCAATGTCACCACAGCCGAGCTCATTTGGAAAAAAGGCAAACCGAGCACACAGAGGTCACATCCAGACATAATAAACTGTTGCCCTGTTCACAGAGGCGTGGAGAGGTGAGAACACCTCCTCAGTACATCCTCAGTCACATCTGTGCCCATGCACCTAAAATGATGTTTCTCTTGACAAGGAAATAGGTCAGCCGTAAATACCTGACTCCTTCCATCTCAGAAAATCCTTTAACACACTTAATTAAGAGTGTAACCAGTTGGATATATGTGTGAGTGTGAATTTGAAAAAGGTGACTTGTTTATCTGAGGTTTTACCATGTTTTTCAGGCGGTGTGGAATTTGTATGTTACTAAGGGAGGACATAGCATATTCATAAATGTCATATTTCCTCAAATGTGCAATTTATAAAGCAGCTTCATTAGGAACCACAAAAGGCACAATGATGCCAACTTGGCCCACATTTAGACACTGCCAACTTGGCCCTCATTTAGACAGTGAATCATTCAGATTGCACTGCTGTGATTGCTTAATTAAATGCTTGGCTGTGTAATGACTTTGCTTGAAAGGGAATTAAATGTCTAAATGCTGCAGAATCCACGTTGAGCTCAACAGAAATCAATGGGACATAGTGCTGGAACCCAAGGTGTTTTCCGACTTGTTTAGGGTGAATGTTTCGTATTGATGCCGTCCCTCAGTCATTTGAGTCACGAGCTCATTCCTCTTGGTCCAAAGCATTGATTGGTGGCGTACAAACAGTGTGCTTACTGTGTGCTTTCTGATGCCTAGAAAGGTGGTTTCAATGGCTTTACAAGTCAGCAGAGTATGTAAAGCTGAATTTATATTTAAGGAAGCTAGCCTATTGACAACATCATCTATTATAGGGAACTGTTAATGCAACACATTCAGCAAACAATGCACACAAGATAGTCCTGCACCTGTACCGTAGAGTGGATCTACTATCTCCCAACTTTCACAACTGGTTTGAGTTTACAATGTGTATAATTTCTTGGTGACCATAAAAAACTGGCAAACCATGGCCACACTTCTCAAAATAACTTCCCAAAATGATCTGTCTATAGAGCGTTTTACCATGAAGCCCCAAAGGCAAACAGCAAAAACCACCCCAAATGGAAATAGTTCTTGAAAGGAGTGCAGACAACTAATCTCACAAACATTTGATTGAACCAAAGACCTTTAAAAACCGGCAGAGCTGGGAAGGGCATACAGCTCCTAAAATGACAACCGATTATCAAACTGCCTCTGGCTCGAGACACTGTAATCCCCCAGATGTTTCAGTCTGTGAAATATGAGAGTCTGAATTAGATCTCTCAAACAATGTTGGCTTGTCTACATTTGTAAACCCTCAGCATTTAAGTCACAAAATTAAGTTGACCCCGTCAGAAAGCTTAAGGACATGTAACAAAGCACCCGGCAGTCTTATTACTCCATCTGCTTTCGTCTCAACTCCTCTGTGTAATAAGTTCCCACTCTAGCAAGACCACTGGGGCTAATAAGGGTTTTATCTGCTTTTGATATTAGATATTAACACCTCATCAAAGTAAAGCCAGCGGTAGGCTCCGGTCCTCCCTCTGAATTCACATTAGCTTAACAATGTCTCAAAAAGAAATCTTATCGAATTCAAATTAAGGGTGAGTTGAGCAGCCAGAAGGATAATGCTACCCATCACTCAAGGAACATGTAATTTGGTTCTGCTGCAAAGAATACAAGCCTGCTTTGCAAATCACCGAGATCATAGTTTTCACGCAATAACGTTAACAATTTGAATTTGTGGTGTATGAGTGATGAATGTTTAACTGCTGGGTATGAATACAGGTCTGAGTGACACAACTAGGATTTGCTGCTTGAAAAATCCTATAAATATGGACTTCGGTCTGACAGTCTTTGTGATCTTTACCTGTGGGGAGGCATGTAACATGTGTGACTCGTGTTTGTCAAATGTTTAATGTATGTAAAAGCGTAAAGTAAAAAACGAACTAATAATCAGCTTTAAAGAAGCTGGACTACAGCTTGTATTTAAACTCAACATACAAGAACATACAGATGTTTTAAATGTCTTGGTTACTTTAAGTCTTATTCCCTTAAAAAAACATATATATCAGAGTAAATCCTGTATCTAGAGCAGGAGTGCAAAGGTTTCAGAATTCTTATCATCCCTTGTGGCATCTTTTGTCAGGTCGCATGAAAAAAAAAGAGAAATATTAACTGGAAAATATAGCTCGAAGAGATAGAAAATAAATTACTTCCGTGTGGCAAGAAAAAGAAGATTGTGAGATTTATCAAGTCAAGATGGAAATGCCTGCTAAGTCTGTGCCCCTACCTTGAAAAATTAAAGAGAAATCAAATGCCTTAGAGTGCACAACGGTAGTGATGTAAAGGTAGACGTGTGTGTGCTTATTTGTATCCACAGTAATTTATTGATAAAATGTTATTACTCATTAAAAGCTATTTAATTTCTAGCGTGATGTATATAATGTATATATACATATTTTTATTCCACAACTTAAAAAGTGTTAAATGAAACACACACCACAATACGACTTGCTGTAACAATCCCACTGATTTTCTGTGAAACAGCTTGACTGGCAAAATCTATAATTGTATAGATAAGTGAACATGTTAGAAGATAAAGGTTAAACTATCAGGGATATGTTCTCCATCCATCTAAAGCACAAATTTACACATTCAGCTCAAGTAATTGTGGGTGGGGAAAGGAACGAAAAAAACTGGCAAGTCAATATTGATTGATCTGGAGCTTTAGCAATTACCTCCATGTGCAGAAGCCCATGTTAAGGTCAGTATTATCTTAGCTCATTTTATGGGTCAGCGCTCCGGCTTCAACTGAAATAAATTAATGGGGTAAACACTTTAGCTCACCTTGATGAAATTTACAGCAAGTGTAAACGCTTTGCATAGGTGGAAAGCACAGTATGGAAAGAGTGACCCTTGATATTTTGCTCGACCCGCGTGAGATGGGTGGTAAAATGCAGTCTATAAATAAGCCTGGATTTATAGAGTATAATTTTGTAAATGTAATGTGCCTGTTAAATCAATGTGTTTTATAGGAAAAAGAAAACCCTGTTTATATTTTTCCTACTGTGACATGACACAGCTGCTTTTTTATGCACCATAAGTCCAAAAACAAGCACAGCTCTGAAGATAACTTTAAAGAACTTCTTAAAGCTCCAGGAGCTGCTAAATGTAACAAGCCTTACATACATCTAAACAGCAATGTCTACATGGGTGTGTGTTTGAGCCTTTTGTATAAGCAGTTACACGTGCGAGTCTTGTACACCGTAGGCTGGTATCATCATTTCAAATAAGGCTAAGAGCACCGAGCAGTCTACCGAAACAACTACGACACACACCATCCAATACTGTTTAAAAGCAGAGTTTTAAACTTTGTATCCCTTTTCTCGACACCTGTATGTATTTCACTCGAGGGAACGGGGGAGCGTTATTAGTCAACCAAAACATTCCATCAGCTTTCTTTGTATCGGCATTTTTTTTTTTTTCTGTGGCCTTCAGGCTCAGTCACAAACAGCTCTCCTATGTTTTTAAACCCCAAATAAATTCAATTTCCAATGCAGTGATCTCCTTAATGAAAAGTCAATGTCCCTCACTCATTGGCATGCTCCCACAGGGACAGTCAGAAAGATGAATTTATCAGCAGGCTGGGGACTGCGCCCTAGGGGACACCACCCCTTATGATCAAACAGAATGTTACAGAGTGTGTCCTACCAGTCCTCCATTATTACCCAGCTTGTGCTCTTAATGCAAGCTGACGGAGGAGGGATGACAGTATTGATCTAATGAAAGTGCTATTTATATTCTCACAAATCCTCTCACCAGTGATTACAAAAGCACTCCGCTATTACGGCCAGCACATTCTCAATTTGTTAAGTGTTGAGGTTGAAAGTTTGTTGGCCTCGCGTGCATGCGGTGTTGTCTTAACACGCTCACTTAGTGGCATATCCTATCAGAGTCTGTGCAAAACATGCTCCCTTAATACATATCTCAAGTGTCAAATTAATGTTTCCTGGGGACTAATAGATTCAAGATTCCAAAAACTTTATTAATCCCAGAGGGAATTTTTTTTTGTTATTTAAAAAGCATAATCAAATTTAACTCTGTGTTTCAAACATTTCCCATGTTATTCATGTCAGGGAGTTTTTTTTTTTTAATAATTTTAGTCAATGTTCTGCATTGCTGGTGTGAATCTTTGTAAAAAGTGGTGAGATTTATGATCATTAATAACAAGCATGTCTTGTCAGCAGCTAACTTTGTGATAAGAGGGACACAAGGTTGTTGTCACGGCACATGGTTAACAGTGCTATAGATAATCTTTAATCCCCTAGGCGCGGTGCAATGCATAGCAAAAGTGATGTCGGCATGGAGCATATGCATGTGTAAACATCAGCTACAGAGTAAAATAGTGGCGTGTGGCGATATCGCACACAGCACGCGTTTGCAAGGCTGCTTTCAGCGTTCACACAATTCAGACTCATTGTATTCATTCCATAAGTGCAGCTCTTATGTGGCTTTCATTACCATGACCTACAAAAGGCAATCATGTGCACATCACGAACATATTCCTCTTCATATAACGGTGCACTGAAAGCGGAATAATTAATGACACTGACGTGTGTTAAACTACAGACCCCCAGCAGATAATCTGTAAATGCGTACATGGGTTGGGGTCAGGGTTAGCTAGTTAACGCCACACCTCTCTGTACAGCACCCCGGTAGCTGAAAGACTACAGTGCATGCTACATGGCCACTTCCATATATACATTTGTCAATTAAAAATGTCCAAGATCACATCAATCTGATGTGAAACACAAGAACAACAGTAAATGTGCCTTCAATACAAGGCAGCAATTCCATATAGATTTAATCAGCCAGGATTATTTGTGTATTTTGCATCAGTGATTAGCTGTGTTCCTAAATGCTAAATGCTATTTAAATTATCCAATCACAGTCAGAGCACATTAATCTACATTAATTTGTTCCAGTAAATAAGTTTGTATTCAAATAATATGCAAAACATCAATATCTCACGCTCTCTTTATAAACTACACATTATGTGTTACAATTACAGCGCGCCAACGTCGGCTATAGTTAGGTTTATGAGAAGGAGTCGTGTGAAGTTTAAACGTGTGTAGCTCAGTTAAGAAATCCACATTCGTGTTCAGATATTTAGACAACTATGGGTTAGCGTTTTCACACAAAGGTTGAGTATATGTATCCTTTTATGTGGTGTCTGATTTATTGGCGGTGTTTTGTTATCCAATGAGCAGAGCGGCATTTCCGTCGAGCCATTAGCAACAGGAAACAGGTGATTTTAAAAGGAATGATTGAGGAGAAATGTATTATCAGAGCAGACTAAACAGAACAGAGCTGGATGATCGTGTCCGATACTCCCTAATACATAGAGCAGATGTGATAAAATGGGTGATAAAATATGTGCCTGCCCAGATAAATCAGCACGTGTGTGGATCAGCAATAACTGCCCAAACAAGGTCACATTCAGCAGACTGCTATGGATATACTGTGTATCTGCTAACATCTGAAATCATACACTAAGTGCAACTTTTCATCTTTAACGTGCATATAGTTATTTGCCTTTTGCAACCCTTTTGAAAATGCATACTATCAGTGGAGAAAGGGCTCTAATTTACTGGATCCTTCCCAGATAGAGAATCCGTTCATCTCAGTCTCCACTGTGTGAGTCTCACTCTAATGTGGCTGCACTGCCCCTAAACAGACACTGAGTGATTAGCGCTGCTCTGCCATTGACATCATTTGCATTTTAATAGACCATAATTACAACTCGGGGAAAATAAATTGCAGTTTGAAGAATGTTTGAATTACTCCAACTCTCTGGCTCTCCTTGTGAGATAGCAGTGAGCATATGCAGGAGCTGCACGGATAGTTAATATCAGGTTCAGAAATGCACGGAGAAGAGCAATTGCAAACTGAAAAGAGTAGAGGAAGACAATATGGGCTGTATTAATATCATTCACAGAGTAAATGAAAGAGTTTCACACTGAACATTTTCTGCAATTCACGTTGCAAGTGAGGGTTTGCGGCATTTTACGAAGCCGAAGGAAACTGAACTGATGCTGAAGAAGAACGAGTGCGACTTCAGTTTCTCGCTAACAGCGTTGACTATTTATGGGATCACAAGTAATTTGTGACCTTTCAGATACAGAACCGGTCTCCAATCACAAAGCCACACTGACGTTCTCCTGTAGTTTTTTTTTTTCTTTCCTTTTTGGTTTCTCATTAATGATTGTGATAATTGCGGTTTGTCCGTTTAAGATCCTCCCGGTCTGTCTTATCGCTGCGCGTCACCTGCCGAGGTGTGACACCTTCCCAGGATTTGCCGAAGGATGTCTAACACTGACAGCAAAAGCCCATGTGACCCTGTAAGCAAGAGTGACAACACAATAATACTCCCTGCACCTAATCTTTCATTGGTGGATTATCAGATTAGAGGCCCCAGTTGTTTATGGGCTCGGTGACTATCGAAAAAGTTGATCTGTCAAGTTTATCTTACACTTGTCGTATCAAGGCAGTGTTGGACCGTACAGTTGGCTGTGGATGAAAGATAAGGCCGACATAGCTGAATGGAACCTCTGGAAAATTAGAAACAAGGCTTTTCTTTTTACTCCCGCGGTACACTTTATCTAGTTTAAAAAAAGAGACCCCACCAACAGCATTACTGCTCTTTTGGATTCACTTGATTTCTTTGACCTCCTTGGCGTGACAGAGCTTGCCCTTTTTTATTTTGAAAAGGGAGATATCAGATCATCCGCCAGTTTAAGACTCAGGTTAGTGGTGTGGAATCACAAGTTTGAAAGAGGACATAATCCATCCTCTTTCAAGCTTCGCCTTTGTGACATTTCAAAGACGCGAACCGCTATAGCTTGGCTATCAATCTGTTGTTCTGACAAAGTAACAGGATGAAGCGAGTCCATTATTGAACCTTTGGCTGTGGTTCACTAATTCAAGCTAACTGATTTCATCCCATAACAAAGCTGTGACTCTGAAGGTCGTGACCTTCTCTAACGTGACTATCTGTGAATAACAGCCAGAGATGAGTTCACTATCTTTGTAAATCTGCTCTTATCGGATTTGCAAGCCAAGGTGTAAATGCTTTGACATAGCCTCTGGTATTATGGGAAGTTGAATTTCCAATTAGTGGAGTAACATCCGTCACATGGGCAGAATGATAAACAAGCAATAACTATATAATAATCAGAGCAAACCTGGACAAAGCTTATTCACCAGTCAATGTGTGGGTTCCTCACGTTTCCAGCAACTATGGTCAGTGGTAGAAGCTAAACGTTTTACACAGGCGCATTTTCGGCTAATCTTTTAACTATTTTATTTGATTACTTCTCAAAATAAGCTTCATAAAACAAAACACACAATTGGCCAACTTGATTGATCCTGGCTACGCAGCAGTATACAAAGTAATTAAATCCTTTTTTATTTGAACCATATGAAGATCGATAAGTTGTTACAGTTGCACTACCGAAGTGATGAACACACAACGGATGTGAAATGAGTCGTGATGCTGCACAATACTAATTTACTGTAAATGCATGCATTTATTTCATTTATTTCATTGCAATGAATGTACACTGTAAATATGTAAGACAACTTTGAGGACGTGCCCTCTGGCCTCAACTTTCAGTCATTTGCATGAGTACTGTACAGAGAGCAGGCTCGCTCAGAGGATGGCATGTCTGTCGACTTGTAGCCACAGACAATGCAGGCGGTCGAAAAAGTCACACGTGTTTGTGGGCTTTTAGTAGGAAAGAAAACAGCTGAATTCACAGGGTATATTGGGGCTTACTCCAGCAGAACTCTCTCACGGCTAACCTCTGCCAACCAGATTCCACATTCACTGTATTTAGTGGATCGCATTCATCAAAGAGTGGCTTAACTGTTTGGGGATGCATGTAATCAGAACTATGATTTATCCAAAGCTCCTTTGAGTGTTGAGGCGCTGAACAGCCTTAGTTAGAATTTATATGTATAGGCAGTACCCTTAATTTTTAGAATAGTAACAGCAGAACACTCTCCTAAAGGGATAATAATAATTTTCTTCTGTCTCATTCCCATCTTATTTATGGCACAGCACACTGGTTTGTCACTTCCAGCCAGCGTGATTATTCACCTGGCGAGCATATTATTCTAGCAAATACCACAGCTATAAAAATATTTCATATTTCATTCCGGGGGTTTGACGAGAATGCGCTGAAAACCATTTTCCAAAATGCTGGGTATTCTGTGCGACAAGAATATGGCTTCCCTGATTACACTATGCCTCTGAGCTGTGTTTAGCCAAATGTGCATGACTTGCAAGTGTAATGTACAATAGGCTGCCGCAAGTGTGTCACATTTAAAAAAAAAGAAAGAAGAAGAAGAAGAAAGAAAACAGATGGGAATGAAGCAGAACGTAGTCGTCCCCTTTTATCCCATGATTTCCATGCAGGTGACGTTCTCCACGTTGGATTTGTCCATTTCGGATAGTTAAAACAGGGTTAAGGTGATGCCTGGTTACTATAGGGTGACGACACATGGTAGAATTATTTTTTAGTGCTCCTATTTTATCTTATGGCTTTGTTGAATTCCAGATTTTGTGTGTGTGAGTTGTGACACAGCCCAGTGAGAAATAGCCAAACTTCTTCATTCTCATTTGACAACAGTTGCATGTCATTATACAGACACACAAAGACCGAGGTAACTGCTTGCCTTTTTATTGTATGTTACCCCGCCAACAAAATTAGCAATCCTTCTATTTTAAAAGGCAGCAGATACGCCATATTTAACAACAAAATCATTCCTTGATACTAATAGAGGCACTCCGACTGGAGGCAGCCTGCAGCACAGATGTCCACCACATGGAGTGGACGCAACTCATTTGTTGTACTTTGCTGTTATTTATTTATTTCTCAGCTCTGACATAAGGAAACATCTGTCACCTTTTCCTAAGTGCCTGCTTGCGTGATCCATGGACTATGTTTCAAAATAAAATACCCACATATTGTCTGGCACGCCGAGTGTCGAGCTCAGGTGCAGGATCCTGTTAGGCGTTTGAAAAGCCCTGCTGCTGCAGTAGAGGGAGGCGAGACCCAAACACCTGGAGACATCATGTGTGCCACCAGAACTAGCAGTGATTGCCAAGCTTTTGCATGGCTATTCGTTGTTGTCCAGCTGCATCTTACTACTTTTCTATTTGAAACTGAATTAAGATAGTAGAAAATCAGTCTTGCACAAAGTTATAGTATTTTAGACTGTCCACTATAGTAAAACAAAGTGTGTTTTGAGAAATATAAGCGTCACATTAATTTTAGAACCAACATAAGGCTAATACTAATCAGCTAATTAGGATAATCAGCATTGTCGGTGCTGTACAAGCTCTTCATTAGTCCCATTTTCACAGATCCTAATGGCAGTCAGCCCACCAAAGTGAATTCATTAAGTGGGCATAGTGCCGCAGTTGTGGACAAAATCTGACATTCGTGTCTAAGGTATTTAAGTGTCACCCGAGATAAAAGATGTCGGAGAGGTTTATAATTCTCAGAGACCAGCCTCAAATACCACCAATAGCCGTCTGTCTTCTCATTTCTGCGGCACTCACTAAATCAACACACTCGACACAAGCCCGAGGATGCCTCTGTACAATCATGCATGACAACATCAAAGCTTTTCTTTATTGCCTCTCCTCTTCGTCCCCCCCCCCCCCCCTGCTCCTCACCCCCTCTTAACTGCTATCTGGAGCTAAAAGCAATGGTACCATTGCAAATATTATCTATGATGTTAGTGCAAATACTGAAAATCCAGGCTGTCTCTCGTCAGTGGTTTCTGTTACAGCTGACAGCCATATTCAACAGCGCTTTTGTCCTTGAGTTTAACAAGTGAACCAGGGCACACATGGACCGTAAAGATTTGTAGCCTGACCTGTGAATCTGTGGCCTTCAAAAAGGTTTAGCAGTGTACCGACGAATCTTTAGCGGCGGACTGTTCAGCATTCTTCAAGATGGAGCCTTAATTATCTGCCTTTGTTCCCCCCTCAACATATTTGCAACCATAAATTTCTAGAATGTCGGATGAAACAAATCCCTTAGTTTTCCACGAGTGAGAGATGTTTCAATGATGAGCTGGATTTGTCATTGGGGAACCACTCAGCACCCACAAACACTGAGCAGGCACCCAAGATGGATCTGTCGTCACTTCATTCTCCATATCTCTATTTAATGATATTATATTTCATTTCCTGTGCAAAGAAAACACCATTACCCAAAGCAGTGAGTCGTAACAAGCCATTCTGCAACAGATTCCAGGCCTCCTTGGTGGTATAATAATTGAATTACAATCGCATATGATGCAAAGTTTGAAAATGATTGTATTTGTTTCCATTAGTTTTCCCTGTGTTACATACTGAGATCAACTTTGCACACGGCGAAAGGCACAGACATAACATTTTCACTGGATGCAGCAAAAAGGTCATTATGCTTCAGGTACATATATATGTACAGTTAGAAGGGCATGTGTGTGTAGTGTGCTACATAACTTTGTAAATCAATACCCAGGAAACACATGGTGGCCAACCAGAGGGAAGGTCACGTAAGATTTCTGACCATTGCTGCTGCTAGACCCATATTGATAACTGTCTAATTCATTTCTCTTGTAACTGTGGTTAAGTGCTTTGAGAGACATTGGGGTTTGGAAAAAAGTCTGCCTGGATGTTTTATGACCACAGATTGAAAAGCAGTTATCGTTTCAATGCGACTGATATGCTCATGGGATAAAGGACAAAGAGGTCAGCAGAAGTGGAGTAAGTGCTCCTTCAGGCACAAACACACGGTCATTGAAAAAGGCCCCACAGAGAAACCAGGGGAAATTGATTTCAGCTTTGTTCCTGGTCAAATGCATCACTATACTGGCAAATGACCCAATGTTGCACCCGTCCACTCAAATTAGGAAACCATTTGGAAGATATGGCTGCATAGGGCTGACCAATGCACCCGATAAATATTGTCCCACAATAACATTATTTCACACATCAAAACATCTAGAGGTTTTTGTGGGGGCAGGCCCACATATACTAAAGTACTTTGAGCTAAGTGCATTGTATGCTCACCAGCAGCAGAACTGTACAGTAACACTAAAATGTTTTGGGGCCACTGTGATTGGCACAAATTACATAAAGACATAAAAGCTTTTGCTACCAGCTGCATGCGTTTTGACAAAAGCAGGATTGGCACATATTTTTTTTGCACCACTGATAATGGACAGAGTGCTTTCAGCTTCACTGAGAGACATTTAAAAAGCCCCCCCACCCCACATACACCCATCACGATCACCACAGTGGATAAAAGAAGAGGGGTAATGCTGGGGGGGTGCTGGAATATGCAGTATATCTACAGTATCTGGTGGCTGTGACATCAGTTGGGTTGACGGGTCTTGAATGGATATTTATTTATTTACTCAACTATTTCGAGCCATTGGATGTGATAGTAACGGTTTATTCAATCTCAGTTTAAATTTGCATTACACGTGCTAAAAAAAATACAGCAACAGGCAGTGTGACTTTTTTTTTGCAAAATACAGGGAGGACAAAATGCAAATGCATAAGTTAAGCACATGCAATGTGACTTATCAAGGCTGGAAGTGTAGGTGGTGGCTGGGATTAAGCAGGGGCCTGTATCTCATCCTGTTAGATGATCATTCTTTAATGGGTTAGGGTTACAGGGTTAGGGTTAGGGTTTGGGTTAGGGGGGGTGGTAAACAACAGCGAAACATTGTAAAACCTCATTTACGTATGACCACCACCACTGTGTTTTCACCTCTTGTAATCATACCATTTTTTTTAGTAGATCACCTGCAAAATGACCACAAACAAAAGCATATTTTCCAGTTTATAGGAGCTATATTTGTAACAGAGTAATGCAAGTAAAACTGTCTGTGATTGATATGTTTAAAGATGGAATTCCTACTAACTATTAAGTAATGAGCTGGAAAAATGTAAGTATGTATTTTCTTTGTTTTATGATGCAGCAAAGTTAAATTAAGATCTGACATTCTGCATCCACTTTCTCTCCACAACCATCACGTCTATACTCTACGCTACAGTATAGGAAGCAGGACAGAAGCACTGGTACGGAAAAGAGGGCTGCACCAACCGTCATTATGTTGCCTCAACACCGCAGACCTCGGGGCTTTGCTGACTGCCAAGCTGCAGTCACCCACAGAGCTGTGTGCTTATTTTCTCTGCCCTCTTCTTGACCATATGGAGCATAAGGGTCACAGGGACACTGTGTATCACAGATTTGTCGCTGTGTGCTACATTGTGCGTATATGCGCGTGTGTATATGTATCGCCTGTTTGCAAAATGAGCCAAATCTGCCAGTGTCTGTGGATTTGGCAGCGGGGCGCATTGATTTTGTCAGCATTTGCATTTTCCCGCCAGCCAAGAACACTTTTATTAGCTCAACCGATATAGATGCAGAAAACAGTTCATTCTTTTTTACATTCTGCTGTGTTGGACCTAACACAATGGCCCCGTTGTCGTCTCTGTTTATGCAGGGATCCCGTTTTCCCATTAAACCTAAACTCCATAATTGCCCAGCCAATACAACCGCTGCTCCTATTCATGTGACTGATGGCTTATTATGCTGTACCAGTGAAAGGATAGCCCCGGATGATAAATATGAACGACAAAGGTCAGAGACACTCTATAGGTGCAAGTTGATGAAGTGTCTTTTACTCCATTGCCATATGATCTGGGGTCAGCTTGTCAGAGCTGACATCTTGACATAGTAGCAACCTCTTATTTAATCACCGTATTAATTCACCCATCACAAAGGCCTAATGACAGAGCCGCTGGCCGATTAATCTCCGAATTTGATTTAGCGCGTGTCCATTCATCATAACTGACTCTTTCAGTATGCAATCAATATGGCCCTTTTAGTTCTTTAGACACCTAGACCTCAAGAGGTACACAGTCATGGTGGGAAGAGTGTTATGATAAAGTAAATGCTTGCCCAGGCCAGAGGAGAGATCCATCAATCACGTACCAGCACAGACATCAGCAGCATTTTTTCCTCCGTTTCTTTGGACAAGAAACAAAAGGTACAGCTGAGCACTCAAACAATTCTGTGGTACGTGTACATCTGTGTAATCATGTCATAGTTCCCCGGAACTGTCCTCCAAGAGCACAGTGAAGTATCCAGCAGTTAGATCACTTTAGTCCATAGTGGGAAAACATGTAGTGATACATCACATCCGTCTCGCTTGCAGCTGCCAATTTACTTGTGTACAGTTGTTTATATTCCTGTATCTTGAAATAAACTGTGTTGCTAGTGCACCTTGTCAGGATCCCTGCATGCCTGCACTTGGACACACTCCCGCCTGTACATACACACGCCATCAAGCCGCGGGGCAAAGGCAGCTCTGCTCACTCAAGGGGAAAGTGAACAGCTATGCCCGTGACAGCCGGAGCAGTCATGACATCCCTTCACCAAATATCAGGGATGGCTTAGGACTCAATGGTGTATCAGCCAAGAGGGGTGCATTTACAACCTGGACGAGACGTCGAGGCTTTAGCCCGCAACCAGGCTGAAGCGACAGAGCTCAGTTTTTCCTCCTTGTATTTTCAGTGATAATGTGAGAAGTAATGAGTTTCTCTTTGGTCTGCAGCCCATATAATAGCCCACCATTTGCTTCAAAACAAGCCCAGTGGAGCAAATTAGATAATGTTGTGCCTGTAGAAAAATGGGCTGAATACTAATGGTTAATTTTGGAGGTCCAGTTTCAATGACTCCTGATCAGATTCTCACCAGAATCGCGTTTCGCTGTTTACATTTTCTAATCTTGTCTTGAACATAGAGATAACTTATTCAGCAGAACAAAAAAAGACAAATAAACAACTGCTAGAAGCCTCAAATGTGTACATTTAGCGTGTAGTTTTACTAAAGAACCACCAGAGTTTCACATCAATCATTTAGCATTGTCGTGGACATACATTCAAAATATTATCGCATATAAACACTTTTCCTAATCACCCCAGACTTTGGGTTTTGTTTGAAAACTGAAAAAAAAATATGGATGTGAGAAATGGGTTAAAACCAGCTGTAATTGTGGAGGCACTGTTGAAAAATTACACCTTAATTTCATGTATAAATACCCCCAATTCAGACGAGCTGCTGCAGTAAGCCCCAGCAGAATAGGCTGAGTGGGAGGACTGTATAGGTACAGATAATTACAATTCACTGTTATGGACTCCTGATGATGCGAGGTGGAGGCCGACGTACCGTCTCTGAATACTGCTGAATGAACTTGACCAGGATGATACATTAAAGGATATCACAGTTTTTACAGAGCTGCCATGTGAACTTAACCGTGCTCCGCACATGGCCTGGACAGTGTCGTTTTATCTGGAAGTTTTAGCCTGGCCAATACGGTTTGATGAAGTTAAAGGCAGCAGTCTTGCCACCTAATATTGCTGAAAGTATATGATTCCAGCTTATATAAAAGGCTTGGTCGACTATTAACCCTTGTCTTGTGTTAACTTTCTGTTACTATCTCTGGTGTCTTAAATCAGCCATAAAATACCCTCAGAACAAATATTCATCATGTAATTTGTTTCTGAGCTCTTGGTTACTATGTTAGGCTTCCTAATCCATGAAAAGATTGGTTTTAATATTGTCTTTGTGACCTCTTGGCACTTTTTATTAATAGAAGACCTAATTTTCAATAAAAAAAAAATGAAAAATTTACCTCAAGAGAACTTTATAAATAAATATAATGTTGTTGTGTTACCTGGCTCTTACTGAGGGATATTAGAACATATCTCTTGAATAAATTTTTTTTTAAATATATTATTAACAACGTTAACAGTTGTGGTGTTTTGGGTCAAAATTG
>JAUMHF010000010.1:3579760-3613328 GCA_032359275.1 Microctenopoma steveboyesi | reverse complement strand
GTCATTCTGATAACATGTGCATCAGCTGCCCTGCCAAACTCTAAACTGAACTGCTCTTATACATGCCTCACATGTCCATAAGGAGACAAACTGACAAAGAGAGAAGACACTGACTAAAGTAGTTTTGGTTTAATCTTTCTTCATTTTAAGTGAGGGTATTTGAAGAGCTTGTGGGTACTTTTTTTTCAATTAAGTGAGATTTGTCAACAAAGTTTCCATGTTTTAACTTATTTTTTTTCTTTTTGATGTTATATATAAAAATCAACATTAACATGCTACGCTTTTAGAACTTTAAAACACACACGCACACAGTTCTACCTGTGAAATTAGCGCTGACTGAAACAGCAAAGCTACATTCTGTCTTGAGGAACCATTAAAGTTGAATAACTGGGTTTTGATCTATAAATAGAGGTTTTTCTCCTGCAGGGACTGAAGACTGAGCATTGTTGAAAACACCGGAGGAGCATATGTTTAGGCACAGCTTGTTGTGGCCTCAGATGTTCTTTAACAGTTGATTTCCTCAAGTTGCATTTCTTTTTTCGCCACGTTATTGTGCTAATTATTTTTCGGCTTGTTCCACTTGGGTGGCTCACAGCTCATGCCGCAAAAACTCAGCTCGCGTTTTATTTTTTTTCCTACTCCAGAAGCAGCGAACACAAAGGCCACAAAATATCTGCCCAGCTGTGCAACACATTGGTTCCTCAACACTATGACTGTTTTGAAATGCTTATGAGAGCTGATGGAGCATTTTCTTGCTCTTCGCTTTGTAGCCAAATACAATTTGTGCAGAGCAAATTTCCTGCAGAGCGTCTTTTGCAATGCTGATATTCAGGTACATTCATATACATAAAAAAAAAAATCAAATCATTGTTTATATTGCATGTTGAGGGTGATTTGTATTCTACTTTATATACTACAGCTCCTACCATGCGATAAGGCACACAAAAAATGAAACAAGTACTTCCATTATTCACAAAGTACACAGTGATGCCACAAGTAATTGCCACAGCCAATAGCACATACTGACACGGAGGCAGAACAATGCAGTGCAATGCAGTTGACGTGAAATGTGTCATTGTGCTCCTTGTCACGCTGAATTTTCAGGCTATACATTTTTCAAATTTCCCCCAGACTCTCACACATGCTGCCTGAAAGCTTCGTTGTTTATGATTTGAAACGGGTCTGTACTTTGCGCGCACACCTGTATATCAATGTTACAGCGAGAATCTGAGCTGGTAATCATTTTCTGCTAGAACTAAGTAGTGTGGTCTGGCCAGACTGTAAAATCGCTTGACTTCAGCGTGTCAGATGTGATTTCTTTTTTTTAAAATGTCAGGCTGGAAGTTCTGTCTGAACTTTGCTTTCACAAGCAAAGTGATCAAAAAGCCTTTTGGGTGTTTTGTTTTACTCCGGTATAGCAAAATAAGTAAAAACAATGAGCCATTCTATTTTCCACATGCTTTTAGTGTTGGCTGTTCCATAATTTTCGACTTGCCTACTGAGGTCAGGCGTTCCGCGCTTGAGTGCCCACATTTGCATCTTTGACTTTCTCTGGCCCAGTGAGGAAGAATCAGCTGTTGCATCTCCTGTGATGTGTACACCAGCATTCACTGAACTACATGCGCTCCACTGATCTCAGTATGAAACTATTTCACAGCAGGGTATGCCTTCACTCACAAAACACTATACAAATGCAAAACTGCATGGAATTGGGGCCAGGCTTTCATGGGAACATGTCGAAATGTACTAAACAGCATACTCCGTCAAAAAAATTGCTGCATTATTTTGTTTCTCTTTATTTTGAGTAAGCATGTTCCCACGCCTTTGTTTTTTAATGCTGTTTATTTGCATGACTTTTAAGTAATAGACGTTCATGCACGTCTCCTTAAAACCAGTGTTTTCTATTCCTCGATTATCACGCAGCATCATAACAACAACACTGCCCAAAAGACATTGGCTGGACTGTGTGACCGTTGTTTGTCATTTCTAAGCTACTATGCTTTCAATCCACGCAGGCAAGGTGAAATCTGCATCCATTTGTCATATTTACATATGAACTAATGATTCCCCTGTGGGCTAACTGTGGCCTTCCAAATACTCTACGTGATGCAGCTGGCGGTGATGTAGTGTACTGGTGGGCAACTGAAGCTGGTGAGTAACTCCGTATGATACATGGTTTCACAGTCTAATTGCAGCTCCCAGCTGAATAGGCCATAAGCCAACAGAGACCTACTGACCTTGGTGAAAGTATAAAAAAAAGGCCCCATGCCTCTACATGACCCATTTTGACACTAAATTATCTTTGTTAGACATTAAACAACTTTGAAAGGTTACTGCGAATGGCCATGTTTGCCAACAGTTGCTGCTCGTGGAATACACCGAGAAGGATGTTTATATCTGTCACATGCGCCAGTTAGGGTTGGACAGTGGTCTACTGTATGTGTGGCAGCATTTGCAAATACAGAGGAATTGCACTGCATCAAACAGCCTCTAGTATGGTGGCCCATGGAGACAAAGCACGTACAAATGTAAAAGTGACCGAGCGTCGAAGCGATACCAAATATAAAAGCAACAGCAAATTTAAAAACCCATAACAGAAGTGATCCAGGATGCTAGGGGCAGTGAAGAGCTAATGTGTACCAGTAGCTGCACAGACCAGGTGTACTTCATCAGGTTCCATTGCAGGAATTCTATTTGCGTTCCCTTCGACATTCGTAGTCACTTTTTCTTTTGCATTCGCTTTTTCAATTTCGGTCGCTTCGACATTTGCAGTCGCTTTTACATTTGCAGTCCCTTCAACGTTTGCAGTCCCTTCAACGTTTGCAGTCGCTTTGTCGTTTGCAGTTGCTTTTGCATTCGCTGTTTCTTTCCATTTGCACGTGCTTTGTCTCTAGGGGCCACCGTACTTTTACAGTTCCGAGATGCAGCATTAACCAAACCAAAGCTCTGTTTTCATAAATTTACCAATCCTGGCACATTGTGTCGTATCTAACTATATTATATACATGGGGTGGAAATGTGTTCTACTGATGCAATTTCACACAAAGATGTTGACGAAAAATAAAATACTGCATTTCAAATAGGCAGATGCTGCCCTCTTTGTTCTCTGTTACCCGTCTTCCTACCCTGTCTATGCTACCAGCTGTTCTTTTGCTGTGCACTCAAACAGCCAAATAAAGGCAGGAAAAGATAATTGAAAATGTCAATCTCATTAATTATTACAGCGAAAGTTGAAGAAGTAGCTTTCATTGGGAAATAAATGATTCACTCTGTTCTGTTTTAGAGTTCAGTGCTTACAAAGCAAAACAATATCAAATGGAAATCTTTTAATCTATCTATAATTTCTTAGGAACTACAGTACATAGACAGCCCTAACAGAGGAAAACGTTACTGACTTGACATGTGTTACACATTACAGTCTCTTGCTAATTAAACCACTGCTCTTGGTCCATTTGCAGAGGTGCCAGCCAGTTTTGTACCTGTAACACATACTACAACTCCTAATTGATTTCACAAGGCAGCTTAAGCTCTAATTGCTGATTTGCCTGGGGAAGATTCCTGATCCAAATGGCTTAGCGACTTCTTTGTGGCATGCTGTTAGGAGATTTGCATTCACAGTAGAGCAGGCAGGACGGGGATTGAATGAATGCATCAAGAAACAAGTTGTGTACTGCATGTAGAGTAAAGGCAGATATAAGCACACTAACACGAGTAAACAGATGCGTTCCGTGTCCAATCTAAAACTTATCTGTCGTGGGTTTGCAGAGCACATACGGCGCACATTTGCAGTACACCAGTGATGATGAGAATGATAATCGATTACATTACTTTTTTTCAAAGTGTTAAGTATAGGAAATATATTTTGCGAACCCTTGAAAACAGAAATTAAATATTTTTTTAATTAATTGAATTGACAATGTACTGATTTCACTCCCTTTACATAATTCATTGTTATTGTTCAAAGAAAAAACTAAACAAACAAAAAAAACTCTATCCCCTAAGTGTTGAAAACTGAATCTGTGTTATCAACTGTCATAGCTACTCCTTTTGATTTTGAATGGCGCTTCAATTCAAAAAGACATCAATGAATTGTCTCAGTGGTCATCAGCACATAGCAACCAGGGTAGGAGAAAATCTCATTCAAATTCACGCTATTATATGGCCATTAAACTAATGTAGTTAATTTAATACCCCTGTGTTAAAAGAATCACATACTGCAGTAGCCAGTGATGCTTTAGTCATCTGAGTGCAAACACCGTAGCTGCTCCACAGACACTGAGCAGAATACTGACCGTGGACCAATGCATTTGTCATTTTTACATTTACGCTACAGTGGTGTTTAGGTGAAGGCTCCAAATTGTCAGCAGTACTGGAACAAGAGAGCTTATTTTAGAGTCAGATTGAAAATAGTCTGTGTCCTGAATTAAATTAAAAGTAGCTTTCTCAGTTATATGACATTTAACTTACAGGTGGAAAAAAAAAACTACACATATTTGCACTGGCCCTCTTTGTTAGGATATAACAAAGAGTAAAAAAGAGTAAAAAAGGCACACATTACCATAAAAATATTAGACAGATGTAATAATGTGTAATAATGAGACCTTAAACATAATTCCAACTATATTCACCACATCCCAGAATCAGAAAACCATGAATTCAATTTTTTACGTTCAAAGGTCCATCGGCAAACCTCTAAGGTGCAGAGTGTCTCTGACCAGCTCACACATTCTGTGTTGTCTTGGCCTTAATTTCCAAATCCGCTCCTCAAACACCCGAGAACTAAACAGTATGGGAATATGATGGAAGTAATCTGACAGAATATATGCAGTTTCATAAGACTAGCCAGGCAGAAAATAGATTGGTTGTGATTTGGGGGGACTAAGGACGGGAGTGGCGGGGGATACACAGAAATAATATGTCAGTCAGAGTGCAGATACTGCTCCCTCTTGCAACCGAGGCTAAAGCTTTCTTTCTATAAAACCTGAGCATTTGGCTCCTTTACATATGCGTACAGAAAAGAAACTTGAGCTTGATGGTTAAAGAGACCCATTCAGACCTTTATCTAATCTTGTAGTTCTCTGTAGTGCTGGGATGGAAGCGCAGTGTTTCTATATGTGCCTTGACAGAAGTGCAAGGTAATTACTGAAACATATGGATGGCTGGACCCTCTCTTAACCCTGTCACTAATGATGCCCGGCTATTACAGAAGGGCGCTAGAAGGACACTTTTACCATTAACTGATACGTCCCACTAGAGATCCATGACTACTACACTTGACATGAGAGAAAGCTTTTTAGAGCTTTAAAGAGATATGTGATGAAAAAAAAAAAATCTGATAAACATGACCTTATTAATGCTTAGAGTATTTCCAAAAAAAAAAAAATTCAGAGAGGTTTCAGTCAAAACATGGAACTAAGCCCTCACATCTTCTTTATCATCAATGTCCATTTCTGCTTCAGTATTACCAACATTTTGGTCAAAACAACAATTTGGATGGTGTGTTTTCAAAAACTAAACTTAACATGTGAACAGGTCCTACACTATTATACTGCATGCTGCTATTAGCAACGTGAAAATTTTAAAAAGCTTGCTCCCTGAAGCTGATGGCACTCCAGGTTTACACAGAAAGTGCTTAATCTTTGCTACATCAAAGCCTTTCCATTGGCAGCAGATTCACACAACCCACTTCAACTCCATTAACTTTCTTTGCTGAATGGGACCAGGGAAGATGCCTTCTCATAATGCCAGTTCGCTTAAGGCAATTTTCCAGCATCGAAGTCACAGCCTTCTCTTATGTTAATGGACCCCAGTCCATGCAAAACATGCGTACATCCCTCAGGTACACTGCAGTGTGACCCAGCCAACTGGAGCTTTTGTTCATGTCGTCTTGTGGCTGCGGGCAAAAGTAATGCTGCTGCACAATAGACTAAAAGCATCGGCAGACAGCAAGAGTACCAAGCACAATGGCTGTAGCTAGTCCAGAAGAAATAGTGAAAATAGCTTCACTCCCTCAGATATATGCAGCACTTACACAGGTCAGGTCAAAGTGCCTTGTGCTCAAGAAACAGGTGCCTCTGCAGCAGCTACAGTATTCAAAACTGGCATTGACTCATCATTAAAATGTAAATTATCGATATGACAAAACAAAAAAAGTTATTTTTTTTTATCCAACTAACTGATTCTGTGTTATCGAGTTACATGACACAGCCTCACTGTTCTGTTGATTTTATCTTCATGCAGAGTAGATAAGAGGCGTCCAGCTGAGTGGTAGAAATGAAAAAAACAAACAAAAAAAAACAAAACACAAGGATAACAAGTAGATCTGTTCAGTCATCCTACATAAAAAACTTTACTCCACTGTTGCTCATGAACCACCTCAACACATTTCCCAGCCGGCACATAGCACACATCTTTGATTGGTCCATAACACCAGAGCAGTTCTCACATCCATCTCTCCCAGTTGCTAATTGAGACAGGAGAAAGGCTTCAGCCATTCCATTCTTTCCCTAAATGACTATTGGACACTGGAGACCAGATGGTCTGTCTGCAAATGTCACTGGTGGCCAGTTGTTACATTTGACAATGTGGGCTGATCTGGCAAGTATCAGTACAATTTTTTTGCTGCCTTCAAGAAGGAGCAACTGGGGAAATAGCACTTGGATTGATTTCATCCCTCATTCAGCGCACAGCAAATATTTTTGACAAAGACATATGGTGGAGAGAAGTGCACAGCAGAAGGCTGCCTAGCCTCGAGCCTGAGCCGTTCACTTGATTGTTTCAGGCAACATGCACATTTAGACAAGCCAATGTATGCAATGTTCCCATGAAGGCAGGCACACGCTCACGGCTTTACCTCAAACACAGACACAGCGGCAAGTGATGCATCTCTGCAGAACCCCAAATACAGTATGTCCCCTTTACAGAACTCCCAAGAGCCTTTTCTTTTTCCTAAAGCATCAAAATGTTTACAAACATAATTCAACACACTACCTCATACTAGTTTTATTAAATAATATCCATCAGCCCACATGAAGTCAAAAAATCTATCTCTAGAGCACGATAATGCATGCAGATATTGGCTGCAACGTGTCGAAACGGACGTAATCCTGCCTCCACCTCAGTGACCCTGTCTCCGGCTGAACCAATCTTTGAGAAATAGAGTCTTTTACCTTCAGTTCATTTGGAATTGGGGGGACCAACCTGACGTTCAAAGTTGCTTGCTAAAGCAGAGTCCCTGTCTGGGCTTTGGCAGCTGGACTGATAGCCAGCCCCGTGGAATGGCAGCTGTTGAAGGGCTTTTTAAATTGCACCTAGGTTGATGGGTAGCTGTCAGGAGGCCAATGGACAGAGCACTTCTGAAGAAGGAGGAAAAGGTGGCAGTAGAAATGTCTCAAATCCTGGGAAAAAAAAGGGAATAAACGCTGGAATAAACTAAAGCCCATTATGGGTGAGCAGATCATCGCTGTTCTTGCGCTTTGACGTGTTCAGATTATGTTTATATACATATATAGCAGGATAATTGAATCGTCTATGCTACCTTGATCAGCCGTCACAGATACAAATGGAGATGTCAGACACAACAGTGCTCTTATCCTCCTATTCATAGTGACATACAGTAGTCTTACCATTTTATTAATTACAATAGTTAAGTTGCCACTTTTGAATGAAATCGCCCCAGAGTCTTTTTCTTATACTAGACAATGTGAAAACACTGTACTTTGCTATTTTCAGTACAGTGGAACACTGTGGGAGTCATAATGTGACTCTTTCAGCCTCACTGGCTGTGCAACAGATGGTGTTTTAAGAAGGTCATCATGTCTATTTTCCCAGTTTTAACACGTGGCAGTTCCATTATTTGAGGATATTTAAGACATAGTCTACAGCCTGTCAAACTGTTATCGAACTGCAGCCAGACAGAAAAAGTGCTTAGACTGTGTGGAGTCTTCGAGATTGAAAAGTACTCATGGTGCACTGGTATTTAATTAGAGTACCTTATCCAGTTAGTAGTTTAACTATGTTACAGCACACTGCAGAAGGTCTGCCATCCAAAAACGTTACATGCTAAAGTGAAGACAAGTTTGGTCACTATTAAACATGACTGTCTGTCTGTTTTAGGAATATTGCTGTCGAGTGATTCTGTCCGTTTCTTACAGGCTCAAGAATGCTCAGTAGTATTTCTTACAGACTTTCCCTTCTGTTAGTTCCTCCAACCAACTGGTGCTGTCAGGCTTTGATGGCACCCAAGTGCCTACATTCATGGCCAATTATTAGCTATAAATCTAAGTGTGGTAGGATCTCTGCCAGGTGGCTCTTTTATTGCCCGCTGATTGCTGTAATGTGGGATGGGATGAATCTGACAATATGGGGGCTACTGATTTTCTCCTCCTCTTCTGTTCTGCACTCTCATTTGCTTTCCCCAACATTACGCTTGCATTTGGTCCCTCTGTCGCAAGGTGCCGAGCATCACCCTTACATTAATCCAGTTCAGGTGTATCAAAATTTATTTTTCCAATGTCAATTTACACACAGTTAACATGTAGCCCGATATTACGTTTGTGGTAATTACAACTGTGGTTCAAAGATTATTGTATATCTGAAAATGTAAAGGATTTGTCACAACCTAACAAATGACAGTATGCTTCGGTTGCATTCACTGAAACCAGGCATTAGCCTGTGCCCAGAACATCTCAGTGATTATATGCCGGAGAAATGGCAGCATACTGTACTTCAAACTGTAGCCATTTAGTCTCAGTAACTCTCTGACATAGCTTGCATATAAACTAGAAATAAATTCCCCTTCAGCATTTTGACAGCAGCTATTCAGATACTTAGCCCTCATACTCTGCAGTTATATCCCTCTGCCAGAATCAATTGTGTTGGCAACCATTGCCAAGCTTGAATTTTATCTCCCAGCTGGAAAAAAAAAAGAAAGAGGGGAAAGGGAACAGAGCATGGAGATATGCTGTTTATCAGTCACACAACTAATTCTCTCCCCCATCTCTTGATTCTCCTTTTAAAAGTGAACTTGGTATTAATCTGCAAGACCTTGAGCGCCTTATGCACACAATCTCCAGTGACGTGGCCCTTTTTTTCCAGTCAATCTCTGACCTTTTGAGTGATGCCCACATTTTAATAAGTACTAAACTAAAAAGCTCCCTACCAACTCCCCCTTTTCCATTTTCCCTTTGTTCTCAAAGCCCCTTTTTTTGTTCCCCAATGAAATCCGTGGAAGATATACCACATTCAAGTGCTGACTGAATACCAGTGGTGAAGAAGAGGTTTTTTGTAAGGACTTGGAAAATTACAAGGGCTTAAGCGTCAGACACATATGCCTGCCAAACGTAATCAGTGGGTAATAAATGTTTGCCCTTTACACTATAAAAAGCAATGACAGTACTGAATTACTGCTCGGCTCATATCCCCACGCTGCTGTAGCTGTGAATAAAAGTGTTTCCCAATAACCAAACCTGCTATCTTCATCCGCGCCTCTCCAACCCTCTCCCATCAGCTTCGTGTTGGAACAGCTTTTATGACAGTTTGAACACACTGTAATTCAAGGTATGTTTTTCTCTTGCCTTGCAGCTCTTAAATTGTTTGGAAGGTCGCTTGGGTGCTAAAAGGTAAGTTGTTTTTTTAAGCAATTCATTCTGATGAGAGACTCATTATGTAGTCCACATCAAAGAATGGATCAGAGCATTTTAAGCTTGGGTTCTACTCACGCTTGGTCTGAGTGCTACGGTAATGCTGGCTGCAGCAGAACAGAGTCTTTAAAGGTTAAAGTTTGAAGGCCTCTTGCTCTTTTCTCCCCACTGTTTAATTAGCACGGTCTCAGAGACCGGCCCGCTGCTTGTTACAAATCCTGCCCAGCCAATGAGAACTACGTTTGACAGAGATAAATGGCGTGCCACTGCCTTTCAGCCTTGCCCATCATCTACACTACCAGTGCAACAGTGCATTGTGGGATAACTTAGATGAGTGCAACAAATCCAAGTGGGCACGTGGGTCTTTCAATAACAACAGAAATCTGTTTCGGTGCAGTCATTGTATCTACAAAATAAAACCGATAAGCATGTGTTTGTGCTGCATGCACGGATGTGTGTTATCACATCCGTGATAACACACATCGAAAAAAGTAAAGTACCCCTCTTATTTGAGAGAGAAGAGCCTCATGCTTCCAAACAGACATGAACCAGTTCACCCAAATTAGTTTCTGAGGCAGGGTTTGGTGAACAGCTAAAAAATATAAGATGATTTAGGCAGTGATCACGAGTCAGTCGGAGGTCACAGAGAAAACATTTTTGGTTTATTTTTGGTGAAAAGGTTGTTTGTCAGTGCCAAAGACAGGACTGACAGAGAGATTGCAGTAAATACCTTGTGTGTATTACCTAGTTTCGATTGTGTGCTTGATCCTGCTGAAGCACTGCCTCACACGAGCACAGATTTACCACTGGTTTTACCCTGAACAGGAAACCTGCAGTACACGAGCAAAACCACTAAACGGCAAAGATAATTATACTTGTTGATGCCAGCAATGCCAATTGAGAAGGGGTCTTGCCTGCCAGACAATCATGCACGTGTTTCTCTGTTTTGAGAGATAATGCAATTCACCAATCATGAAAGTCGAGATCGCACAGCTGGAACAGAGATCCCACACTCCACCACAAGTTCCATAGGTCTGTCCAACTTGACCAAGTAAAAACTATTCTTAGTTTCAAGTGCTGTTAATGGTGAACTGGTGAACTGTCCAGTTTAACACAACACAACTATGACTCATCTGGGAGAAAGTGCTGGGGCCAATAACAACCCAAAATCATAAGACTCATTCGAATCACAGTCTCCACTCCAAACAAGAAGACGTGCTGTAGGCCCTAGGGCTGCTCAGTTCACTTTGAAAGGGTTAGGGTTAGGGTTGTGCTAAAAAGATGTTTACATTAAATCTTTCCTGTGCCGTCTGTCCGGGACGACGAGCAAGACGTGTTCTTTTCCTAATTTATCATTATTCCTAAATTTACTTGTTCAAAAAGTGGTGTAGTGTCTGACTTGTAGGACTGCAATGGATTAATTACCCCTGCTTTCTTTTGCCTTTGTTTTGTTTCCCATTGTAGAAATGTGGTAAATTAGTCCATAAAAACACACACAAGCGACACCCCGTACTTTCATCATAATCACTTTCCAATCAAGATCAAAGTCAATGTAAGAAAACTCAAGGACTTTATTGCCATCTTAGGCTGAGGAATCATTGTACAAAACATTTAATAACCAAACAAACTGCCTCTATTAAGAAATAATTATTCCTGTATAGTGACACGTCCTTAGGACTAACATACACTTCACTTATTAGGGTGGTTTCAGCGGTAATTGCTGCCGCTTTTCCTCCGTCTCCTGTTTCAGTGGATCATAGTGAGCGAACAGTTTGTAGCAGTGGGGGCATAATTAGTGATAGGCCTTGGACATGTCATACTCTGTTAGTCAGGCTCACTTTAATTCCTTTGTCTCCTCCCTGCTCATAGCATTTAAGCCATGTGGATGTGTGGATTTTTACTCGGGCATCACTGTGCGTGCGCAAACTTAATGCATCTGAAATGTTATTTGTTGTTATTGTTATTTATGTAGCTCTGTACCATATTATTTTGGCAGTACAGAAGATGAAGATTAGTTCTTTAGTCCATGTTTGTCCATGTTTGTCCTCTCTGCACTGGGATATCTCCTCGCACGTGCCCCTTTGATTTCCCGTAGAACAAAAAGAAAACGGAATAATGAAAAATGTTCTTTGTCTTGCCAGGTAGAAAGACTTCACTAATCGTCTGGCTCATAAGACTAATTTAGGCTAATATTAAAGGAAACCTTTTTAGGTTTTCAATTATTATTTTTTTTTAAGCAGTTCCCCGTCGCAACAAAATGCATAAAACAGGTTTTGTATGATGCCAAAGGTAGACTAGTGATTGCTGTCAAAGGATGCTTTTTGGCATGATGGTGATGATGATGATGATGATGATGATGATGATGATGACGGTGTGTCTGACATTTACAGATGTGTTTCTCAACCTAGGTTGTTGATATGAGAATAAAAGCCACTTTGAGGATACAGTATACAGCTGGGAGAAAAAAAGCGTCTTCCTCCGCCAGCTTCTTTTGCTTTTCTCTAGTTCTCCCTCTTTTCTTCTCCTCCTTTTTTTCACCCCACTCATTCTTCTGCCACTCTACCCTCGCTATCTCCCCTCGCCTGCCTTTTCCCCGCCTCTGTTGTTTCCATATCCAATTTTCCCTATACATTGAGCCCACTACTTCTCTGTAGTCTCTGTACCCTGCCAGAGCTGTTTTCATGCCTCTGCTCACATGTAACTGCTCTCTTCCCCTGTCCTTCCTATTTTCTATTCACTCCAGACCTCTCTCTTTTTCCCTATGCGAGGCTGGTAGTAGTGAAGAACACTGCCACAGCTTGATGTGTCTAACAATAAATGCTGGAAATCAGGAATTACTCAGTCCAGTCTATCATTTGAAGGTTTATCATATTTTCTAGCACAAAATTCACTTCACATTTAACTGTAGCTTGTATCCACGGCTCATTTTGTGGTGTCCATTTCTAAATGTGGAGCGCAGGGTTCAGGTGTGTGCCCAGAGCCATTTTAGGGAATATTCCTTCAGCCACAGCACATGGCACCTCTGCAGATTGCAACCCTTGTGCGTCTGTCCTTGCATCACGCTACGTTAGCTTTGCAAAAAAAACTCAGCAGTGAGCCCTGAACTTGAATTAAACTCAGAATAGCCAGATTTCTACTCTGTGTGGTTGGATTATTGCTCAGGTAACTATAGTTACTGTAACGCGCCACATTTATGATTTACACCACCTACCCGGTACTAACTGCAGCAGCGTGTAAACATAACGGAGATTCCATCAAGGTTGCGTTGCTATTGCTCCAGACCTTCATCCTTTTCCATTACCCCTCATCAGAGGACAGACTAACTATGGCTTACACAGACATCAGATACACATCAAAGTCAAAGTGTCTCACAAAGCTTTCTTGTTCTTGACTATCTCTAGTAAGGCTAATTTTCTATGTATTCGGGGTAAATTAGGGCTGCTTTCAAACTAACAAATATGGCTGACTGAGATAAAGCTCCACGCTGCCCAGCTCTGTTCTCTCCAGCGACAAACAAGAATTTGACAGTGACAAGGACATTTTAAATTTCACATTTAGAGAATAAATTTCCCGAGAAAACATGCCTTTTCACCAGGTTACCGTGGTGTCTAAAAATTATTTTCCCCTTTTCATTGCTTCTCCGCGAATGCGTGACAAATTACGGTTCATGTTTTCCTCCTTTGTGTTCGCTGTCAGCAGGTGTGATTGATTCGTAACACCGAAACACAGCACACGACACTTTTCTTTCTGAGTGAGTGTGCGGGAGGGTTAGCCGAATTCTGCATGCATGAAAGGTGTAGTTCATGTTCACGTGCAACTGTCTGACTTATGTTAAACTAGTCCATGAGTAAATCGTGACATAACTTTCCACTGGCATACCTTCAGCCTGCAATATCTTAACTTTCCGTCTCTCCCAGTGTTTCCCTGATTGTAATTCACCATCTACCATTTGAAGAGCGTAGGCAGCTTGTTTGCTATTGATTTTATTTACAAGGCTTATATATTTTACTCAGAGCAATTGTTTCCAAGTGCAGGCATGAATCAATGCTTCCCTGGAGCCTGCGCTGGCGACTGCATGCAGCTCGATACCTCCAATTTATGTTTTAATTATGATGATCTACTAAGCGTTGGACGCTTGGTCCTGATCAGTGTCAACAGGCCCAGGAGTACGCATTTTATCATATACTGATTTTTACTGTCTATAAAATCCAAATATAGACTGTCCCTGTGTAATTGGCCTAATTCTCATCTTGTATTAGTTTCCTTCTATTTGATGATGACGAGGAAAATGCAGTTCAAATCATTTTAAAAAATTTGCTGACATGGACAAAGTTGACTGAATGCAGCAAGGACATGCATACGCTGGGTAATTTTAATATTTCCAACACTGTGTCGACTTTGAGGAGGCCACACACAGAATAGCAGGCAGCGGTTTGTTTCATGATTTGCTATCAGTTGTTGTCCAGAGTATAAAAACAACAACTGCTCTGCTCCAACAGCCTGTCACTTTGGCTACAAACTGGATTTTATCCCCCTCCATGTTTGTTCTTTTCAGTTTTTTGTTTGGCACAGCAGTATATCATTTTATCACTTGTCATTAGAAATGATAGCTTAACTCAGTGTGCCATGTAAGTGGCTTCTGGCAAGCCTGGCAGCCATAAATTTTATTGACTCCTGTAATTAGGACAGATCAATAAAAGGCAGTTTCTTTCTGAGACCGTGTTGGTTGGTGCACTCTTCTAGGTTTGGATTCCACTGCGATCACTGAACGTTATAACTTAAGAGCACTGTAAAACCCTGCAGAAATGTTTATGACGTGCTTTACAGACAAATAAGTAGAGCAGACAGAAATTTACAACATCTATGAAAAAATGTGCAAGAAATAGACTCTAGTGCTCCACTCTGCTTTCCGAGACTTTCTCTCTTCATAATTTTTCAGCCGGTGTTCCGTCTTACACCATCTGCAGATGCTCCACCAGTAATACCTATTATAATAAAGTAGAAAAACGACCCCATGGTGTGTTGCTGTCAAGCCTCTTAAGTTGATAGCTGTGTCTTTGCACACTGCAGGAAGAATCTCTTTCTGTCAAACAACAGCTGGTGAAGACAACATGATGCGCAGGCCATGGATGAGTGAGCCATCAAACCTCCGTCTATGACAGTATTTTGGCAAGCCACATTTCATAAGAGTCTGTCTCGCTTGTATGGCGCATGAATCAATGATAATTGTACTGTGTTCTCACTTGAGTGGCAGAAGTATCTCCCATGTGGCACCAGTCAAAAAAGGGGAGTTTTGGGGAGGGAGGCGGGGGAGGAATCAAGGAACGTACAGATATTAACATGAATGAAATGACTCACGACTCCCATGGGATTATGATTCATTAGTTGCAAAATGTTCCTCTCAGAATACCAATACAGTTAATTTAATGTACAGTATATTATGAGCAGCGATGAAAAGCAAAGGTTACGCATATGCATGACATATGCCTGCTGTTGACACGGGTTTGAAGAAGACTTGTGCAAAGCAATTAATCTACAAGCTGCTCAGGCTGTAGCTGACCCAACTGGGGTATGGAAGGTAAAGGGAAAATCCTCTTTAGGGACTACCAAAGTGTTTTGTTTGGGGTTTTTTTTGTTTTGTTTTCATTGTATTTCACCTGTGGCTGTGTAACAGGTTCTGTGCAAAGTATAGATTTGATAATAAATGCTACTCACAAGCTTTCAAGTAAACATTAATCAAATCAAAGCCAAACAACCATATCCTGGGCTCCATCGGGGCCTAATTCCAATCCAAACCAAGCTCCCTTTCTCCTTAGCTGTTATCCCTTTTGAAAAGCCCAGTGATTAGAAGTAGACTTAAAATGACTATACTCTCCCTTCAGACCTCACCCTACCCTATTCTCAACGGGACCTCCTTGAATCCCCAAAGCTTGAGCCAGTTTATCAGCATCAGGGGATCAGGCAATCTCTCCCCATCCCACTTCAAACAGGGAGCCCAATGTGTTCCGCGGCCTTCGGTGTAATCTCTTTGGCTGTCGACAAATCCAGCGAGGGGTCAGCTCTGATAACAGGATCGCTCAGGTGGAGACAGGACTGCTACAGAAAGGGACAGAAGCTGCAAAGAAAAAAATGTGGGCAAGAGCGAGGTGAGTTCTAATGGTGCTGTGGAGATTTCACACGAGGAGGAAGGTCTTTGTACACCAGTTGCAAGCACTGAGACATGCGTTGCATTGCATGCCCACATGTGATCATGCCAGCATGCAGAAGATCAGATAAAATGAGCCAATGAAAATTCTGTAAATCAACTAACTGTTGTAGTCGTTCGCATTTGTCTATTTAACCGTTCCACACTTTGTGTATTTATACATTATGTATTTATTTATCTAAACTCAATCTCCGTTCGAACAAATGAAATTTTTGAACATTACCATAGGCTCATTGTTGGGAAACTAATATTCACTATTTTCAGATATTGCATAGACTCAAAAATTGATCAGATGATCAGAAGAAAACAAAATAAAACCCAACAGATAAAATAAAGAAAAAGAAATCACTGCATGAGGTGTGAGCTGCTTGAGAACAGCTGTTGGTGTCTAATAGAATAACAGAGGCTTCTGCTCAAAGAAATACAATTATTATATTGACTATTATAGTGGAAATAATAGAAAATCCAATATTTGGTTACAAACTGGGGCCTATTTGACATGGCTGGATGGCTGACAGAGCAGCGAGACGCCCTCGTACAGCATAGGTTAGCACTTTGACCTGGCATCTTTTGAAAAATTGCCGCCATCCATAGAGAAAAGGAGAAGTAGTGGACATAAATAGTGGAAAGAATGGGAAGTTGAAAGGTCGCATAATGCTGAGGGGCTACAGTATCAGACATCCAACTGACACTGAGCAACAAACACACATATGCCATGACTTATGCCCTGTAACACATGCTGGCGTGTACACAAAATTTCACAGCCTTATTTTATATGCATGCAGACTTCTCTTTTTTTGAACTCCCTGGCACACACACACACACACACGCTGAGAAGCAGCATGGTAGGCAGTGACACAAAGCTAATGCCTTGTCACACAGGCTGTCAGCAGATTAGCCAGTGGATTACACCCTAGCCATTAGATGTGCACCGAGCGAAAGGCCACAAACATGGCAGAGGGAGAGTGAGACAGAGTGTAAGACTGGCAGAAAATATTCTGGCACAAAGCATAGGAACAACTCATGGTGGATATGTGGGAGAGGACGAAGAGGAAAACTAAGAAAAATAAAGGCTGGTTAAGCAGAGAATAGAAAGATGGCAAATTGACACAGTGGAGATGTTGAAGGGGAACATTTAAGGATAAGAAAATTAGATTGGCTCTGCAGCAGTGGCAACAAGATAATCAGACAGGACAGAAAAGATAATGACAAAAGTAAAGAGAAAAACAGAAAATGTTGGCGAGTATCCAGCAGCAGACAAAGAATTTATGTAGTGTGCAGGTGAAACGGATGTGAGGCGTGGGGATGATGAGAGACACGAGAGGGGAGAGAAAAGGCAGAAGGGATGCTTCGGTTCAGAATGAAAAGGAAAGAGTGGTTAGGGGGGGGGGGCAGAGAGAAATGGAAATGACAGAATCAAGACTGCAGATTAGAGTGGAGAGATGGGATGTTAGGCGTGAGGGGAAACGATGGAGAATACTGTGCAGCGCATCAGACCTACGCGGCGCGCAGGCAAGCAAAAGTGACGGAAAGAAGTGGAACACGTACAGGAACGTATAGTATGGCAGAGCAAACATGAAAATATATTCAGTGAAGGGCAGCGGGGCATGCATGTCTGAGCATCTAGAAATGTTACGCCGTCATCATCAGCGTCACAATCAGTGTTTTCTAACCACAAAGCGGCCACAGGAGAGAAAATTCTTAGACGTCTGTCACCATCTGTTTCCATGCAACGCCTTACAGGACATTGCAAAGGTCAGATTGTTCCTTTGATTGTGCAAAGCGAAAAAAAAAATCTAAATTCATACATTGCAGTAGCGTAGTGCATCACTGCATCCCGGTGATTCCTCAGGTGAGGGCTGACGTTGGCCTTTGGGGGCATCAGAGCAAGCTGACAAAGCCAAGTCGGGATCATTAACATGAACTGAGGATTCATCTTCTAAAGCGTGGCTGTCTCGTCGAACGCAGACGTGCCGTTTTCCTCTGAAGTTACTAACAACGGATGGAACTAGAGATGGCAGCAGTGTCGAAAACTTTTCGAGCGCTTGCCAGTTTAACTTTCACCATCACCCTTCGCTGAGTAGAAGAAGAAAGAAAACCTCTTCCTTAGCAAAGAGTACCTTTTTTCTCCGAGCAGAAAGGTGTCAGGCCTTCTCAGTTGGTGTTCCGTAATCGACTTCACTGTTCCTACTGCCGTCACCACCTACAGCCCCCCGACCACTGAACCACTTTACAGATGTAATGACACATAATTGTCTGCTGGATTTGCTTCTGACTTTATTTCCAAGTGGTTGTTGAACAACAATGGAGGGGAGTATATCAGGTTAACAGGGCCTACATCTGAGATCTGTTCAAGTGAGGACCTGTGTTGAGAAAAGCTACGTGGGGCATGTCATGCTGAGGTGACAGACGAGGCATGTGTTTAGCGTGTACGTAGCAGTGCATTCAGTGCTCTGTATCCGGTGAGACTGAGGTGGAGAGTGCTTTACATGTCTGTAATTGCATCCATGGTGCAATTAGAGGAGTTTCGAAAGTGCCAGGAGGAGATGTGGTGATGGTGGGAAGGTGGGGGAGGGGGGCAAAATGTGTGAACCCCACAGGATATTTAGACTCTTTATTATGATACGTCTCTGTGCACAGGGATTGCCCACATAAACACACAGACAAATGAAGAGTGAAGAAAAGACAAATACTTAGATAAGACTTAGGCCTCGCGTATGCGCGGCGCTGTAGTTGGTAGTTCATCTATAAAAAAATCACTACTCAGCAGCCTATCCATAGCCATCTCATTTGGGAGCCGTTTCACCTTTTAAACCTCCTCTCACTTAAAGCGGGCCCAGATGTAAGTCAAGGGGCTGCTTTGCATTAGCCAGAGAGAAAAACTAATTTCCTTTGCCATTTTATGAGCATTTAATTTGGAACAATTAAGATATTATGGCGCTGCAGATTCACTGCACAGAGTGACAGCTGGGAGCTATCCCATAAACCCCTGAGCCAGTGAACGAGGCACCTTGCTACTCTCTTTTGCTCCACTCTCCTGCCTCTCTGTTATTTCACTGAAGCATTTCACTGAAGGCTCCGTGGTAGTGAATGCGCTACCTTTACCTCAGCTGAGATCTTGCCGCTGCTGCCAATTACTTTAGCAGCTCATAAAGGCACCAGTTGGCTGATGATAGAATGGCCTAATTTTCCAAGACTAAAGGGAGGAAGTGAGCGTAGGGGATGTTTACCTTCTGGATGGCTTTTTCCATCACACGTTTTATTGCATTATTGGATTTATTGCACAACTTGTATTACTCATTGTTGGCGGAATAAATGAGGAGGATTCATCTGCAGGGGACAGGAAATGGCAAACTGAGATGCAGATGCACTGTGCATTATGAAGCAGCGCTTTGTACAGATTGGCCCCATCTGTTGGATATCATGTAGTTCATGGCGTTTATTTGTGGGCTTTGATGACAAACTTAGCGATGACACCCCCCTACGCCCCATCTTCCCCACACTTAAAGGATTTTGTCACTACCTGACTTCGGATTCAAGTTAGCTTTGTCAGCACTCGCCCATCAATTCACCCGCCTTGCAGACTGGCATAGAAGGGCATCAGAGGTGTGAAATTGATAAAGGTGTGCTTGTGAAAATGTCAGCGGGGCATCACTGGCCAGAGAGAGAGAGTATATTTGGGGTGGGAGGGTGTGACGGGACTGGCAAAAATCTCCTTTTCATGAACACTGAACTGTAAAATGGAGGACCCAGTGCAAACAATGGCCGTGATCAATCGCCTGTGGTGAGAGGTTTCTCGTAAAAGCCCGATGGCACTCCACAATCGTTGAAAGACAGAGTAAAAGAGAGGGTTAGAGAGCGGGAGTGACAGAAAGAGACACATACAGGGATGAGGTACGTTTCACTATTGGTTTGGGGAAGAAAAGTCAGAGTGACCAAGCAAATCGAGAGAGTAGGGCAGTAAAAGTGGCAAATAAACTGGCGTAAGATGGTAAGAGAACGTAAAGGGCTTAGACTTAATAAATGAAAAGGCAATGGGGGAGAGTGGCAGGAGAAAGAGAAAGAGAAAAGTGGAAGGGTAAATATAATCAAAAGCTCTAATCACATCCATACTGTACAGTACAGTACAGCACATAGAATATGTGTTAGATAGTTTAGATCATTCATCTGGCCATCCTGTGGAGTGGAGCAAAAAAAAGGAGGAGGCTTGGCTTTATTTAGATTGTGCTGCAACAACCAGTTTTACTATCAAGTCATCTGTTTCTTTTGACTCAACAATGAATCATTTTGTCAATAAAACGCACAAAAATGTCAATCACAATTTTTCCAGAGCCCGTGGTAATTGCTTGTGTCGTCTGACAGCTCAAAACCCAAATATATCCAATTCACAGCGACATAATAAAGATTAATCACCTAAACAGTTCCAACGTAGCTCAGGAAATATTTACACGTGGAGAGCAAAGGGCACGTGTTCATTGTTTAGAGGTGTTTTGCATTTGCATGGAAACGGCGCGTAACATAAAAGCAGAGTGACTAATGCGTCTAACAGTATCCATGGTGACAGATACTGATGGATGTTTCTGGCTTAGGGAGGCGAGTGGCAAGTGATTCGCGCAGTTTACCTGCTTATGTATCACCGCGCAGCTGCAAACGTGACATCATGCAGACTGATAATCCGCGGTGAAGTGATGGCGTCTGTCTCCCATAATAACTCTGTGATCAATTTTATGATCGCCGTATCTGTGCCAACCTGCTAGGCGCTTCACACATCTATGCACAGTTTTGCTGGACAGATGTCCTGAGCTAGGTTCCACAGAGTGACTCCGTCAGCCAAGAGCTGACTCAATCTGTCTAAACCTCTTCCCCTCGCTGCCTATAGCCCTCTCTGAGTCTCGCTGCGTAGGGCGATGCGCACCGGGGCTGCTCGCGCCATCTTGGTTGATCTCTTAATGGACCTAATTGTTTTTCAGCTCATTGCACCCCGTGCCAGCACTACACTACATCAAACGGAGGTCCCCTCCGCAAGCCTCATTGTGAGTCGGATTGTGCTTGACACCATAATAAGGTGATATTGACTTCTCATGACTCAGCAGTCACAGGACAGATGAGCAAGCGCACACCTCTCGCCGTGACACGCCACCGCGACAAGCAAAGCTGTTCAGGTCGCGCAGGACTTCAAATTGACCTCTCCAACAAGTGCGAACCATTGTGTTCTCCTTGACAATATGCTTATGATGGACACATTATCACACATTGTTGTACACTATGCGCTAATAAACAGTGGCACAAGCAGCACAATCTTAATTCATTCCTGCTTGTATGGCCTCACTAATGTGGCCTTTACTTCCAATGTGCTGGTTTAAGCACACTAGTGAAAAGCTAATCAAAGCCAACCAATCATGTAACGCAAGCCCGGAGTCAGCCTCTTCAGTGTGAAACAACGCCACACTAGACTAGACATGTAGTCAACCTCACCAGAATCTAAAACTACGTGCAGCCAGCTACGTGGGCTTTGACATCCAGTCTGCAGACAGCTGCACCAAATATAGTTCATATCTAATGCAAAACGGTTGTAAACAAATTTAGTTTTCATCAAGCAGATAGTTAGAATTTGAGTGTTCAACTCTCCATAAGCAATGACTAGAGTGGTTTACCCTGAAGTTTACCTTTAATTGCTGCTTACACAGCTGTTTTAGGCCAAGTTAAATCTCCTGGGTGGGAATGTGAGAACACAAATCGAAGTAATTTAACAATCTGGCTTTAGGGTTATTAGGGTTAGGTCTTCAGATTGTTTTGCCTTAGCGGATGTGTTTGGTTGTCATGGAGGTCACTGAATGAATAACACAGATGTTAGCACTGACTGTATTAGGCTTCGTGTACAACGTCTTGTCTTCTGACCGATAAATTGACCAATTCTTCCCAATTATGTTTAAAATTATCGGAATCAATCTCACTCTCAAACCCGACAATCATTTCAACCACATCAGAAAATGCTGAGTTGTTCCTGAATTGAACTCGGCAACCATTATGTCTTCCATTTTCAAGTAAATGGTAATTGCTCATGAAAGCATGACTTCGCGCTTAGCCATCCATCACGTCTTGACAGATTCTAAGAAGGAGAGAAGTATTAGATGTCCCTGCCAAGGACTGGAATTGGGTGTTGGTTTACATTTTTTGTGCCTTGGAGGTGTGTATAATATCACCTTGGCATTTGTCGCTCTAAGCCCGCCTCCCCACCCTCCTCTCCCTCCCTTGACTGCTTGGGCAGCGGCCATAAACAAGTCAATCTCCAGCAGTCTCAACACATTGGATTAGATTTATCCGCTTAAGATAGATTGTTATCCCAAAGAGCGTGAGTCTCGCTTGATGGGGAAATTAATTTTACAATGACTGGTTTACTTGATCAGGGTGGTGGGGGACGTGGCGGCTATAAATGTATCTACTGTGAGGTGTGAAATGCTGAAAACCAGAGTCAATGTTTTTTTTTTATTTAGACAAGTTGTCTCTCTGCTTTGCAGTATTAAACAGGCTGCCTTTGGGTCTTACAAACTAGAGTAACAACTTGACTTACACAAAAATTGACAGAAAGCAAGTCGTATCATTCAAACATCATATTTGTTTTGTCTAACATCAGATATGAAATTGGCCATGTTGTATGCAGTATAATAAACGAGTGCAGTTCTGCTTGCCGACAACTAACATGCTTTCCATTTAGGAGACAAATCATACTAACATAGCTGTAAGCCCACACAAAAGTGCTGAAGTGATATGCTCAATGATTGGATGGGGTTACGATGGAACTGGCCTTAGCACACTGAGCAAGAAAATCCAGTCTGAGCCTAGTCCATGGTGTAAATTCATCAGACAAGCATTACTTAGAACCTCTTTTCCCAGAATCAAACCAAGCTTCTATTCCTCATTCGTAAAGAATAAGGTGATTGATTTTTCTCACTGTGTCTGTTTTTGAATCAGTTAAACAGGCACTTTGACTCACAACCACGAAGCATGATTTTTTAGAAGTAGTTCTATCTCCACGCAGATAAAAAAAAAAAGCGGCACTCAGTCAAAAGGAATTCTACCAAATCTATAAACGGATTGACTTCATACGGTAAGCTGCCTATTTCACATGATCACCTCTAAAGAAGAGTTTAGAGAAAATGTATCATATGCGCACAAAGGAGCCACTAATACCACCACTTTGACACAAAGGAGCTGTCAAGGACTGAGATGGTACAGGTGCTGAAGAACAATATTTCTAGACTCAAACTCTATAGCCATGCTGGCAGCTTGTGCGACTGTACTTAAGCGCAGTGCTAACTTTGAACTAAATGCTGAAATAAACTAAAGCGCACAAAGAATTTTACAAATCATAACGTGTCGCATTTGTAGCGCATTTGATGGCGTTTCACAGAACATTATGGGATTCATCCAAAACGTTTGCCCAAGGAAACTGTGTTAACCTCACAATGGTGCATTTTGTAAAAGTTGCCGACGTCCTGACAAAAGTGTACAAACCCTAAATTTATATTTGTCATTATATATAACATTCAGCTATTCATTTGGTACCCTAATTGGCACCATATCATCATTGCTTAACACAGAAAAGGCATATTTAAGGTAATTTCCAGATAAATAAAAAAATCGTCAACGCTAATTAACGCTACGTTGATGCTAATTATTTTTGTAAATTCAGAATAGTCCCCACAGATTGAGGCCGCAGTGAGAACGCAGACAAAGACATGCAGTACATAAAATATTTGCTTACATTAGTCATCCAAAGCAAATGCATATTGATATAGTCCAACCTTTAGCACTTTAGCTGTATTTGCATTGTATTTACATAGTAAATGTCAATCCATGCTACACTTTGCATGACCCTGCACATGTAGGAAGGTGAACACTGCTGGCTCACATTGTGGTAATGCATTGTCATAATCCCATTTGTCAAGGGAGACGTTTTGAAACAACCCTCCTACTACATGTTATTATCATTAATAAGCAAACTTGCCGCGTGTGGTGAGGCTGTATCTAAGCCCAACTCCGTCTTCAATCTTTCTTATTGTTGGTTTATAGACTACTGTGTCCTGTTGGGCGACAAAGTTCAGCCACGACAGGCCAGCGAGGCAAGCACTTGATAAATCCTGCCCTTGCCCTCATTTATCAGTAAGTGCCGTAGTATTACTGCAATAGCTGCTGCCAAGAATATGAACGTGCAAGGATAGATGCAGAGCAGAAGCATAAATCTGCTGCGGAGTCGTCCCATCACATTCAAAAATCACAAACATGATGAAGAATGTGAAAAAAAAACAACAACATAAAATCCCCACATAGTTATGCATCATACAAAAAAACGAACAAGCCTGGGAATGTCATATTTTCTTCATAATTAAAACTGTTTAAGCATTCAGTTTATACTCCTGATGTATAAGAATATTTTCCAAATAATTGCTGTGGTGAAAATCAGATGATCAGACATTTGTGATCTGGAGTACACTGTGCCTCTAGACACAACTAACACGCCCACGATGCTTTCTCGCAGCCAGCAGTCGAGGGCAATAGTTCACATAACAGTAATTTCATCAAGTTTTCCCATTGTTCATTGTCAAAAAACCAACTCTTTCTTTTGGCCTCGAAATCTACATGCGGAGCCTGTATCAAATTCGGCCCTCAGAAAATACAGCTTGGTATAATTTGCAGGTATGTATTCATATATTTATAAGTTATTTATATATATCACAATCACAGTTAGTCAATCAGACACATGCCATGTCTGGATACAGGAAGGAATACAGATCTGCTGACTGCTCTCCGTACCGTTGCTGGATGCTAGGTGTTTGTGTCCATGCGGCGAGGTTGTTCATCAGAAGGTCTGAGTTGCTGCCACAAAAGCAACTTTTCTCAAAACACAATTGGTCATAGTCGTCAGCCTCCCCAGGCCAATAGCGTTATTTTTCTGTAGCCCTACATCAGAGGACTCTGCACTTGACTGCTTTTTATCAGGTGCAATAGTATCTCTTTATGCATCGCTGTCTTATGTAATGCCTTTTCAACTGACGTGGACGTGATTGAATCATGCCATTGGGATCATTACACGAAATGTGTGATCATTACACATGTATTATGGAGGTTAGAGCTCGACTTGGCTGCTCCAGCAGACTGACCTTGGAGTACATCATGCAGTGCTGGAGCTAAGCTTCCCCACATGCAAAAGCAACGCGATCTTTGATAATAAAAAATAAATAAAATCAAATGGTAGATTTGATCTAGATTTGAGCTCTCTCCCTGCCTGTGTCACTCTCTCCCCTTTTTTCGCGTTTTTCTCTGCCTAGGGTTTTTAGTCCGCGCTCTGCTCTCGTGAAAAAGAGAGAAAGAAACTACCAGACACAGAGAGAGAGAGAAAGAGAGAGAGAGAGGGGAGGGAGAGAGAGAGCGAGCGAGCGAGCGAGGGGCTGTGTGTCCCAGTCACAGCGCGCTCTCACAAACACAACCAGTCTCGCCACGTACAATTCAATTAAGCTCTAACGAGCGCAACGCGCACACAGAGCCCGACCAGAGAACACGGTCCTCGCGCTCCACGCGCGCGTGTCTCGCCCCGTCGCCCTGAAAGCTCGTTACCGCGCGGACGACGGGCAACTCCGGGAAACAAGCGACATAAGAGCGACCAAACGGGAGAGCGGAGAGGGAGCACCCGAGCACGGATTTCTGCTTTCCACGTTATTTTACTTCCCCGGGACTCGCCTGTCATTTACTGGATGTAAAAAAACAACTACAACAACAACAACTACTCGCGACTTCTCTCTCTCTCTCTCTCTGCGAAGACAACAGAAGAGACCGAGTTTCAAACTGACCGCAACATGGTGATAAGGTAAGACTGGGCGAGTTTGGAGGGTTGTGACAGACGGGAATCAAACCGCTGCCGC
Organism: Microctenopoma steveboyesi; assembly: GCA_032359275.1. Taxonomy (NCBI): domain Eukaryota; kingdom Metazoa; phylum Chordata; class Actinopteri; order Anabantiformes; family Anabantidae; genus Microctenopoma; species Microctenopoma steveboyesi. Next base: position 3,587,562 of record JAUMHF010000010.1, on the reverse strand, counting down.
AGTGATTCCAGGTGTGCGGCGTGCAAGTTCCTGACAACATAACCCTCGGAGTCATGCTGTATGTTCTGAGTACACTGGCTGGCGAGTTCAGTCACAAGATCCATTTTTTACGCATAGTTTATGGCTGTGATTGCGCGCGACCTTAGAGAGATACAGCGCGGCTTTCAGCTGAACAATGCCCGATGTGACACGAAGCACCTTCACTGGGAGTTTAATTCCAATGTGCTGTGGCCATTCGTATCACTAAACGCGTGCGTGTGCAGGTGGATCCGCTCTGTTGGGCTGTGCGCTGTCTGTGGAGGTTTTGGAAAGGCGACCAACCTATAAACAATTAAATGAATGTTCAGGAAATCACCACAGCGGCATTATTATTATTTTGATGTTCATCATCTGATTACCCGAACAATGCGAAGTGAGCTGCTGTTTATTTATTTTCCTTTTCTGTTCTTAAAGATAAGAAACTCGGCGAGCGCAGACTCAATCCTGTTATTTTGAGACCACTTTAAGCTGCTCTGTCATGTAAATGCAGTTCATTAGTGCACCTTTTTAGATGTGTAGAAGCCTTTTCACTGGGTAGATTGCGAAGAATTTTCCAAAGTGCATTCCTGCAACTCTCCAGAGATCCTCCGTTTTATCTGCCTTATTTTTAGAACGCGTTTTATTTTTCGCGGGTTTCAAAGTAGACCGTGCTATTTAAAGAGGTTGGGTGTTTAAAAAAGTACGAAGAGGTAGACAGGTGGAGGTAGACAGTGAGTCAGTCACGCGACCATTCTGTCAATCAGGTATAAGTGAAGCTTTATTTCCAGTGGAGCTGTGTACACGACCTGTGCTCAGTGTGCCAGTCGAGCCACTAGGGGACTCATTCTCTGTAGCCAGTGAAGAAAATGCAGTACAGGTCCACTGGATCACGTAAGGACTTTAGGTACTATTCAAAGCCCCCCCAAACCCAATCACACACTTTAACTGAAAGTAAAAGATGACAAGAAGTGTGAGACATTTCTTTTTTCAAATGTAAAACAAACAAGCTTTCTGCAAATATCACAAACTAAATGGAAGTGGATGCATCGTCTTGTTGACTTTGTAATTGGACCTAATGTTAGCTGGGATTCTGTGTGTGTAAAAACATTTAAACAATCAAAGTAGTTTCCATGTGGAGCCTTTATAAATGTTGTAATGTCTGAGCAGTGAAAGGAAGGCAGAAAGCGATGTGTTCGGAAAGGCCAGTGTGTGTCTGTGTGCAAATTACTTTGCCTGCTTGTTTGCTCAAGCAATTCCCAGTTTATAGCCAGTAAGCATAGAGGAAAAGCACACCCCAGCACCTCCAGTGTCCTCCATAGTTTACAGTTCCCAGCTCAAACAATTAGCACTCGCCCGTTTTTGACAAAGTGCAATTAACACTGTCACTACGTGTTCGATTTCCAATTCTGCTGTTGCGACAGCAGTGCTCAAAAAGCAAAATGGATATGCACCAAAGTAGTGTCTGGTTAAAATGCTGCCATCCAAAGTCACTGAACAGAGCAAAGTGTCTCAGTCATGGAAAAGTGGTGCTGATGCGACCGTCTTCTCACAAACGTTCACCCTTCAGCAGATCCAGAATAACATGTAGCTTCTTGTAGAAAATGTTAATGCGACGTCGTAGCTACAGTCATAATCGTGAACGAGTAATTGCAGTGCATGGGATAGGGGAGGGAGCCAAATTCTTAGTGTGTGTGTGTAAAGGATACACTTCATGGCATGCAAGCCGTTAAATTGAAAAATGATATAAGGGCTTAGAAAGTGCCTATAAGGGTGTCAGTCACTTTTCCATGCCGATATACCTTTTTCACTACTTTTTTTGTGCCTGAAGCACATTCTGAAATCATATCCTACATTTTTGACAGTGCCTGACAGGGACAACGGAAGATTTTAAAGGCTGAAGACTGAAAGAAGTCATATTTCCGATGTCCTTCCTATTTGTATTCATTTACTTTATTATGCGTTTTAGCAACCGCTGGTACACAAGTCGGTCAAACGTTAAAATCACAGATATAAGCCCTTTTGAATCAGGTGCTTTTAGCAGGCATCTCAAAGAATGGCAGAAGCTTTTAAATACTTCTCTATACAGCAGAAAGCCAAGTCATTTTACAAACAAGTGTGACTGCACCTCTCAGTGCCATTGTCTTACCACACCAAGCAGCTCTGACTCACCAGTTTATTTTTAAAAGCCCCCCCAAAAAAGATAGAAGTGTGTGTGTGTGTGTGTGTGTGTGTGCGTGTGCGCACGCTTGTGCCTATGTGTGAGCACCACTTCAGGAATTCCAAGGCCAGGGCCCCTATTACAAGTGTGGAATGAGAAATCAACACTTGCGTTACAAAAAAATGGAAACGTAAACACAGAGGCCACAATTATCAGGCGCCGTGGTGTTGGACCTGGAGGAGATGGAGTGGCAATAGGTCTGTTAGCAATCACCCCCTCGCTGCCTGCCCTCTGTAATCCAGTGGGTGTATCCTACTTTATTTTATGCCAGCAATGGCCCTTAACAACTACACACTGACTGGCAGGCCGGCTGGCTAGCTAGCAGGGCGGGTGGTTGGCGGTTGCAGGAGAAGTTTGACTGGTCGGAGGTCATGTTGGGGGAAAAATGAAGGAGTGCATGAGGTGTATGTGTCATATTCTTGATGGTATGTGCGCTGTGCATGCACTTGCAGTTGAGTTTCCCCGCGACTGTGTGTCAGTCGGCCTCTAGCCGACTACGAACCCGCTTTACAGAGGCCAGCTTGATGTATTGTGACAAATGAGAAAGCAGTTTGATTTCGCACAACACTGAGCTGCACCCCAGCATAAAGAAGTGATCATGACTTTACCCTTGGTTCACTTTGGCCCCGGTCCCGCTGTGTTTTTCCCCTCTATTCAATCGCTTCACTCACTTATTTACTTGGCAAGCATTTCCTCCCGTAACCTCTAGTACTGCGTAACTAGCGTCAAGGGTGGGTTGCTTGATAAAAACCACCGCTACGGGGCATTGGTTTTACACATAGGGGAATGCTAGCATTTTTTATTGATATTCAAGTTGCCACTGGGTTGGAATAATAAAACCCCTATTTTCACGCCTAGGCAAAATCACCTCTACTGTCCATCACCCTGTCAGGGCAGAAAGCTGGGGCATAAATATTGTTTGGCAGTGGAGAGAGCGCAGATTTATAGCTGAGCTTGTTCTTTCCTCCTATTCACTCATTTTGTCACTCTTTTTTCTCTGAATGCCCTTTCTCATACTCAGATGAGTCTTATCGAAGTACTGTAGCATGACAAACAACGTCCCCCTGCACTCGCCATCAATTCATCCCGATTTGACTAACATGTACTGGATCTCCCTCAGTAAAACTGACTCGCTGGTACACTGACGCACAACACACAGTGTCACTTGCAACACGTTTCAGCTTAGTGTTGGTACAACACAGAATGCTTCGCCTTGAGGCTCTGCCTGCAGGCTTTGTGTTAAAGGGGGAGTACCGATGTGACAGAAGCAGGGAAGATGACTTTTCGGCTGCAGCTGTCCTTTGCTCGCAGATTGGGTTTCAGGAGATATGATGGATGCCAAATGCCTGTAACCAGTTGTGAAGACATAGAGGGGAGAGAGTTTGCTGGTATGGATTTGGATCAGGGTCAGTGGACCTGGCACCAGATTTGAATTATGCCCTTGACCTCCATATTGGATCATGTCCCAACCACTAACTAACAGCCTGTCACTGTTAGCACTCTGAGAGAGTTAGGACCAATTAGAAAAAAAAAAAAACGTAGTGGAACATAATAATTATGGTTTCAAATAGTACACAAATAAAAGTAATGGGGTATAAAAAGGTTGCATGGCCACATTTTTAAGGACTTCCTTCATTCTGATTGTGTTGCATCCCAAACATGATTTCTTATTTTGCCCTTTTGCTCTTCCCATTGTCTCATTCCGTCTTATCTTAATTTTTGGAAAAGCTCAAAGCAGAAACTACTGAGGTTCATTTGAATAACCGGCAGAATGAGGAAATAAAAGCTGGGGGAAGAAATGGAAGTGGCAGGCAGCTCTGTGCATTCATGTCACACAGCTTTATCAAATTATTCCACAATAGCAGCCACACAAGTGATGGAATTTCAATTAATGTGTGACAGTTTTAGAATTTGTTTCTGCGCGCACTAGGGCTAGTGGAGGTTTGGATTTCATGGACTGTGGAGTGAGAGTGTAAAGGAGCGGACAGCAGGGAGGGTCTTGTATAGAAGCCATATTTTCCAGTCTATATTCTATAACAACCACCTCCACACTCACTCCCCGTCTCCCGTCAAAAGGCAATGACTTAGCTGAAACACTTTTGTTTGGAGGCACTCAGCAGTTAGAGCCTGGAGACGGGCAAAAATGGGATGTTACGATAAAGGTCTTTGCGAAGAGAAGTCAAAAATAGAGCCTTTAGTTGATAGGCTCTTTCCAAGAACAATCACACAACCCGCTGTGCCAAATAGAAGGGTGCAAGAGATAAGTGCAAGGCAGCGGCGCTTGACCCCAGACTGGTGGCTAGCTCGTAAACTGGAAAAGCACAACGCATATAGGACCCTCAGGGACTGTGAACTGTTTCAGGGCTGAATGTGTAGCACAGGCAAACTCACAAACACTTGTACGCATACACACACGTCGAGCACATACAGGTAAAGACTGTCTAAAAAGGATAGACCTAATCCTAAGAATAAACAAAAGCTTTGCTTGGAAAAGACAAACAGTAGAATGGTCCATTAAAACGTGCAGTGATATGGCTACACAGCAGTAGCAGGAGTCATGTTAAAATGGAGACCAGTGTGTCCACACTGCTCACAGAGTCTGGTATCAACAGGGAGGTATTTAAACATACATTAAACCGGAAAAAAAACAGTGCTTGAGAGGCATAGTTGACACAACACATGCATGACACAATATTTATTTTGTATCAGTCCTCTTTTATTCTTCCTGTTTTTGAATTCAAATGTCTGCATTAGCGCAAGGTTAGGAGTCAATGTTTAAATTCTGTGTAACCCCGGCATTCTCTCTTTGCTCAATCTGCAATTATAGCTAGCTGCTTTGAAGAAGCCAGGCGGAACTAAAATGACTTTTCATGTCCGGTATAATGACTGCCATTTGAAAGCCAACATGGAGAGAGAGAGGGCGAAAGAGAGATCGAGCTACAGGAGATGTCCCAACCTGATGGCCCAACCTAACCATCGTCTGCCATTTTGAAAGATTCAAACTACCAGATTTGTATTCTTTTCTTTCATCTTTGTGCTGCTCACTGAAACTTTCACCTTCCTTTCGCTCCGTCTCCATCTTTCCAGCCTGCAGTCTCCATTCATTTGCCATCAACGGAAGCTTAGCAGCTTTAAGGCAGATTACAAGATGAATCGCACAGAGCGAGACGCCATATATTCTCTTTAGGGTGGGCCACGACTACGAAAGGCCAGAGCTGAGCGCTGTCACCTGGGCTAGCAGCTGGCTATCTTTTACACTTCTCTTCCTAATGAGGCCAGACAGTTAGGGCTGGAGTTATGGTACAGACTAGATGCTGTGTTGCTGATCTATTATTTAGGCTTTCGTGGGGAGGCTGGTCTCAAGAATTTCATGCATGCATTTTGCAAAGCAAATGGTTGCCCCGGGGGAATACAGAGCTCTGTGTGGGAAAGAAATGAGCGAGCATTAGGCATTAATGTGAGTTGCAGCATTTCCTTCTCCCGCCTATTTCAAACCTGACAACACCTGAAAGAAAACATTTTGGTGTTCTATTTTTTTTTTTTTACAGTATCGCTTATACAGATGTGCTACCGCGGCGTTAGCAGTGCAGACAACATCATTTAAGTCGTCTTTGTCTTATTCATTCACTGTTCCTCCTTCCTTTAGTTCTCTCTTTGCTGTGATATTTTAGGGGTGACGGGTGAAGGTTGTGCATGTATCTTCAAACAGCCAACATAGAACAACAGCGTTATCTTTCTGTTCTTGTTTCATGTATATTTTAGGAACTATTTCAGAGGGGTTTCAGAGCGTTGCATCACACTGTTTTAGCTATCGCTGCGCAAACGGGCCTTGTTTATATTTAGTCAGACTACAAAACTATGTTGCATATGACCCAGCAATGTATTTATAGAATAATACCAGTCTTTAAATTTCCTTAGGTATTACAGGCTGTTTTGAAAACATGTGCAAGCGTCATATTTATTCACTTGGGGGATATAGACATTAGAGAAGCATATTGGCCTCATGTCGGTCACAGAAATCAGAAAATAATGCTATGGGACATCAGTATCCACCAACTTTTACAGCCTTGTAAAATCATTTGGCGATTAACTATATTTGGACCTGTGTAAACGCAAATCTACAGGGAGTTGAGATGGCAACAGTTAAACATAGAAAGGCAGTTTTAGCCTGAGCCATTTAGTAGACTTAGGTTACTCTCACATGAAGTTCACGCAGAATAGCTAAAGATACCATTAATAGCTCATAGCATGAATACCAAACCCCATGGAGTCACCAATTTATGCACGACACCGAGTGTAACATGGTTCTACATCATGACAGTTTACTGCCATGATGTGCAACAGCATGAAATTGCCCGTGTGACAAAAAAAAAATGACGTCGTAATAGTTGCTACAGGAAAATGTATACACTTACAGTATTCTACCATCCTAACCATTCTATTGGCCAAATGACAAATATTTTCAGCGACAAACCACACACTCACTCATTTAGTTTACAGGTGCATACTTATCAGCCATTCAGAGAGTGCACAAAACACAAAACATACAGAAAACGATAATTCTCCATGACCTCAGATACAAAGATTTCCCTCTGACGTTCTCATGCTGTTCAAAGAAAGTCCATGTCAGGTGTAAGGCAGAGTAATCCTAGCTGCCACATTTAATCCTCACCTACCCCTACCTTGTCCTTGCATGTGTGTTCCCCTAAAGAAACATTCCAGGAGTGCTTTAGAGTCACTGCAACAGGACACCACAGAGCCTTGTGTGTGTGTGTGTGTGTGTGTGTAACTGATGCTGGGAAAGGGAGAGTTTGTACATGGGAACTAGAATATTTGGGTACGGCCTTCTCTGTTTTTCTCTGAAAGTTCATCACAACCTTCTACTTGGGTTACATGATGTAAGCTAACAAATGATACTTAGACTGCGTCACTAGATGGTGCGGGCTAATACGAGGTTTGGTCTAACATCCTGGGCATGATTCAGTATGTACAATATGATCTTGCACGCAGAGGTTGTTGAATAAAATGAGGGGATGAATAGAATCGGGAGGCCAACAGACGCACACAAACCTATACAATACACATAATTAACAGGACTAGTTGAGAGAATAATGAAGTATGAGCTGAATACACAATAGACAAACTCCTCTGTACTTAAACACACAACTCAAACTGAGGAGATTTTCTTACCAGACTTACAGTAAAATGACGTACTAACATTACGTGTCAACCATAATTTGATGGTTTGCCCCAGGCCTAGAGAAGGATAAAGGTGCCAATTACAGTGGGTATTGGGTATCTGGAGTATTAGGTCATAAAAAAAGCACATATACATACAAAAGCAGAAGATAATTTGTCATTTAAATGTTATTACATTCCACCACCCTATAAGCTTTTGGAATTTGCCTTAGCTGATGTTCCTTCCTGTGGCAGTCCTTGAGATGTGGGTGTTTTACCACACCAGGCTCTTTTGTGGCAAAGGTTCATTTGGTGCTGAGGAAAACACATTACAATGCAATTCCTTCCTTTCCCTCTCCTCTGCTCTCTCTCCCGTCTTCGCACCCTC
>JAUMHF010000010.1:3497919-3579660 GCA_032359275.1 Microctenopoma steveboyesi | reverse complement strand
GGTGCTGAGGAAAACACATTACAATGCAATTCCTTCCTTTCCCTCTCCTCTGCTCTCTCTCCCGTCTTCGCACCCTCTGCCGTTATTTGGAACCCTTCCCAACTGTCTATTGTGATAAGCGACACACAAAGCTGCGAGGAGGATGTCCTGAGGTAGCTGCTGGCCGTATTCTTGTCTTGCTCCACCACTTGGACAGCCAGCCCGCGCAACACCGCATCAGGGAATTAACCTCCGCTGCTGTTCCTTTTTGTATTTTAGAAAATTTTGCATTGGCCACTCCGACAGAGTCGCACGGGGTGAAAGTACTGTAAATGTTGCCAAATTACTGACAGCTTCTCTCAAGCCAAAGCTGCATAGACGCACAGTGAATGTGATAAACAGCTTAGTCTCCCTCGCTCGTGGCTGCCTCTGGTGTACCCTTTCGCGAAGTAAAAGGGCGTGACATTTTTTAAAGACGAGTCAGTTGACGTGAAAGTTAAATAAAGGATAGTGTAGTTCAGTGAACGGGACATTACTTCATTGTCACAGTTTGCGACCTTTCCTATTTGTTCTGACGAGCAAGCGTTTTTCTGTCAAAATGGCCTGCGCTGGTTGTAAGCGATGCCTTCTTTCCTGTCCCTTCTTTTTTTTTTTTTTTTTTGTCACTGCCATCTGCAGTGACTGCATGACGCCGCAGCTTCTGTGTCATCAGTGACAACGCTCGTACACACACGGGGACTAGACAAGAGAGGGCGGTATGGAAGAAAGAGAAGAGACAGTGAAAAAGAGAGCTCATTTCATACCTTAATTGTGTCTCTGGGTGTCCCATTGGACTTCATTACCCAAGCATCCTAAGAAATCTCACTTGTTTGCTCTTGGAAACATGTGAGGACTGTTTGTTGTTCTTTTTATGGCTCTAAAGCAGCATGAAGTGCTTCGGTTGGGCCAGTCAAAATGCCAGCGTAGCACAGATTGAGGCACATTTGAAGCCAATAAGACCACAGATTTCTTTACAGTAAGAAAGTTTTCATGATAATATGCTTTACTAATGGGTTCAGATAGGTGCCCCAACCAGACCTTTTAAATTATTCATTACATTTAATCATTACACTGATTGAAAACAGCAGTGTAATGTTAGCTATGTCTGTGTGATTTTAAAGGACACTAAATGACCGACATCGTTTGTGACCAGCTGCTTTTGTCAGAATTCTTAAGACGACTAAAGTGTTAAATAATAGTGTCCACATTTTTTTGGGGGGGGTCATATGATATTTAATGCATTTTTTTCAGATCGCAATATTTCAAATAATTATCAATAATGAATAATCCTCATGTTCTCATGTTTGTGGAAATAACACCCTTTACTTTACAATGTAAAGCCAAATATTAGTGACACATTCATCTTCCGCATACATCCTTACATGAGGACTGGAAGCAATTTTTGACTTCATTAAATCCAAGGCTAAAATTTTACAGCATCTCTGCATAAAAACACAGCAGGAGAGGTGATTATCTTTGGAAATTAGCTCACTCATTTAGGGCTGTGTGGATGCAGATGCCTCAGTTCAATGGAAGCCTATTATTCCAAACGACTCTCATTAAGCCATAGTGAAATAAGGCAAGCTGTGGAAGCAGTGAAATAAAATCTTTAGACTGGCTATGCAGAACTCGGCGGCGGTGAGCTACGCCGTCTTCATTAAGAGCCCTGACGTCATGATTGAAACGCAGAAAATGCCTGTTTAAAAGGAAAATTGCATGCAGCTGATTTCTACTTCTTATGCACTCTAGGAGGTTATTCTGTGTTTGCGCACTGAGTCGAGCGAACCGACAATACAGTCTGAGCTTAATGACTTTAATAAAATACCTAACGCTGACGAGCGAGATCTATAATAATAAGCCCAGCTGATCTATAATTTCAGTATTTCAGTGTAGACCTGCTGATCAGTAGTGCTTTTGAATAACTTTGAAAGCAAGCCACTCTCTCCGTAATTCCAGCTACGTTAACTTCCATGTTACACAAAGGAAACCAGATCACATATTCAGAGCAGACCATTATGAAATTATGTTACCCATTCATCCTATTGCCACGTGTGGTCTCCCTACAACACTTGCTACTGTTTAAGACCTTCCAGGTATGCATGGTCACGAAAAGCAAAAGGCCCTGTGATGTCTTTGTTAAATGCTCCTCAGTTAAATGACAGCGTAGTCTCATCAACCTCTTCTACTACTAATTAACCACTTTTTTCAGTATTTGGAGCCCATTTAGATCAGTCCACTGACCAGTAAGTTACTACCTGAAAACTACATCCCCATGTACAAGCAAAGACAGGATATTTATGGTGCTTTGTTTGCAACATGTCACCTAACTAAGCACAAGCATTCCAGCTCATTTGTAATATTCTCAACATCCTATAACCGTGTCCTGGGTTGCGAGGTCATGTCATGTGACGACCCATTCCAAATACGGATTTAAAGCAATTTGAGGTTTGAAAACAGTATCAGTGACAATCACTTGCCCAATTTCTGTAACGGCAGTGATCTGATTATCTGCAAACGTGAGTGGCATAGATGAAACAAACTGTGCCGCTTAGCCCCAATGTACAGCATCTGAGCTTATATTTTCCCCATAATGCATTTCAAGTGTTTAACACCAGGGGACCACAGTTACAGGAGCGTGCGAGGAAGAGAGATTAGATGGAGTCTTGTCAAATGAGAAAAAAATACTGATTGGTCTCATGGTTCCCTGTGGTTTCAACAACACAGCAGGTGGCCTTCATTTGAATTTCCCATGAGCCTACCACCTCCCTCTCCCTTCATTGTTTATTTATTACGATGTCCGCAGTTGGAAATCAGATGACTGTCAAATCACTGTAGCATTGAAGAGTTCCTGTAACACCCACACACACGCGCGTGCACGCGCACAGAAGATGCAGTGCTGTTTTCAGAGTGTTATCCAGTTTATTACTTCTCTATGATAACCTCCGTACATAGATTCATGTGCTGGCCCTAAACATCAGTGTCCTCCTATGAAGTGATGGAATGTACACATTAAAATTTGATCTCCTGCATCAGTACATCCAGCGCTGGTCAGGATGGCAACTATAAATTGCTGGCCATTATTTTCGATTAACCATGCTTACACCATGGGCCCGTCACATTTCTTTCCATTTTTACCCCCTGTCACAGTGGTGCCATATTTCCAGCCCCGTTTCCTTTGAGATGGTTCCAAAGCATGATAACGCAGACTAGCAGAGCACAAGTCACCGGGTGATCTTATTAATGGTAGAGCTGCGATAATAGGCCTTTCAAGGCCTAAGAGCAAAGGTGTCATAATAGGCGAAAAGGGGAGATGACGTGGCAGTTCATCATTGATGCTGAGAAACCCAGCCAACGGGACTCTGTCCGCAGACATAAAATGGCTGTCACGTGACACAATTTGAACTACCTAACCATTGATTGGATCAAATTTGGCTTCATTTCAGAAGCCAGGGAGCTCTGCCAGGTTTCCAGTGCTATTAGAATCATGCTCATTTTATTATCCTCGTTGTTGCGCTGTTATCTCGTCCATATTTACCCAATTTTTGTTATAAATATAGTTAGGGACACCTGATGGTAAAATCCTTTATTATGGAGCTATAACTCATTTGCAAAACAATAAGTTCAAAAGGGCAAAAGAGTAAACTGAACTGGTGAAAGCACTCCGACTGCTAAGCTCTTGTTTTGACAGAAACAAATTGTTGTGCCTGCGTTGAAAGTCCTTCTCCTAGTACTTAATGAGTTTATTGGTAATCGATATTCCTTTCTCATCCACTGGCATGTGACACTGAGGCCGTGACCCAAGCGAGGCCCTTAGACGGTGGAGTTGAGCGGGTCAGGGAGGACTTGTAGTTGTTTGTTCATGCTTAGACAGACAGGAATGCCCCAGCTCCACCTAGGTGAGAGGAGTCTTACTCTGTTGCTGAGACGTCGTGCTCTTGGACTAAAAATGTTGACGTGCTTTCTTAGTTTGTTCTTACACATCCTTTATTTATGTATTTTTTTAAGCTCTTGCATTTATTCTACACACAGCCCACTAACTAAGCGACCAGTAGTCTTTCAGTGGACCTCCTGAAAGACTTGGGTAAGTTTCCCTGTCAAATTCTGCACAAAATGCTGCTTTGCCTGTCAGTCTAAACGTCTTTGTGGAACCTCACTTCCAGTGAATCTGTTCACATCCTGCTGATACGGGCGCTTTTCGGGTCGTGTTTTTTCAGGAAGACGGGGCCCGGCCCTCCCGGAGGGGGTCAGAACAGTTGACCCTACCCTGGCAAGTTCTCAGTCTGCCTGTGATGATTTTATTCAGCCCCACTCAGTAGAACAGCGGGATGTGACCCGGGTTGACGTGGCACTGCCAACGTCGATTCCATTGAGAAACCGAAGGCCCACTAAGAGGCGCGGATCAAGGGTGCCGGATGTTTTTGATTCACACTGCTGAGCCACTGTATATTCAACAGTCAAACCAGTCTGCTAGAATTGGGTTTGTTTTTCATTTTCTGGAAATGTGCGATTCAATGGAGCTGGCAGGGTGCAACGAAGCTTTGCTATCGTTAAAAGCCATATAGTCTTTTTACTATGGCGCGCGTCAAACACACTGTATATGCACATAAATAGAGGTCTGGGCCTTTTTGTTATTAGTTAGTCTGATGAAAAGCAGAACAAAGACTGGAGAGGATATCTGGCAAATGGAAAACAACCGGGCCATGTGCCAGACTCAAGTCAAGCATGTGAGCTCAATAAAGCACACAGTATCGATTCGTGAGTTATTCATTATTTGTTTTGGATGTAGAGAAAGTTCTTTGGAAAATGATTCTGGTGTGTGATTCTGAAATGAATTGTTTGACAGATCATCGATGACCACAGAATATGATAGTAAATGGCCTGATATTGATTTATTTCCCAATACTCCCCTTTCCTTTTCATGAGCTGTTATGCTTAAAGCCAGACCAAGCACTCTCCTGAGTATTGGATTTTTGTCCAGCCCGCTTTCAAATGTGAAAATGAGGATTTATTTTGTCCTGCTGCTTGAGTGATGCTTATAGGAGAGCATGGATTCGACTAGATAGATGAGGATGGAGGGAGAATATACATCACACCGTGCCTAATATCTTCCGTGACAACAAACAGCCTTGCAGTAGTAATATGAAAGCATCTAGAGCCTCAAAATACAAAAATGCCAGCTTTGTTTACTGCATTCAAAATAAATGGCCGAGGCCCCGCTGTCACTCACAGATGGCACTTCCTTTGAGAAAAAAAAACTGCCAAGCCAGTGAGTCGTAATAATGCGTTGGCATGGCGGCAGCCATTTTGCACAACCTCCGGAGGCAGTGATCGTCACTGAGAGGCGTTGGCATTGTCTTGGCACCGGCCTGACCCCGGGCTCGGAGTAGTAACTGATACCCAAGCTGGAGCTTGTCAGGCCTGACGTTTATCACTTTTGACATCTGTCCATGCCATCTCTCTTCCCTCGTCTGTAGCAGGCCCCTGAACACTGACCTTGGGATCTCTTTCTCTGTTACTCCACTGCCTGAAACCTCCCTCCCCCCTCCCTCCATGTCCTCATTTGGCTCTGCTTCCATGTGTGTGGATTTGAGGCTATCATTTACCCTTTTAGACCTTGCTTTGTGGTCAGACATGACTTGCAAACTGATGTTCAAACAGCCACCAGACCCTTATCGGAATTCCTGTTTTCATGCAGTATTAAGGAGGTGCAGTCAGCAGTTTTGTTTTAATCCTATCTTGTCTAATAGGTCAGTAAAACAATAATTTATAGAAAAATATACTTCACAAAGACATCAGGGGAACCACACAGCAGATATAATGAAGATTTGAAGAAAACAAGAAGGCTGTTTATTAACATTATTATTTAAACCATGTGTTCGCTGATTTCTGCCTGCCGATGGTGTGCGGTTTGTGTTTGTTTGCCATGGCTGTTTTATGTGTTTTACGCCGGCGAGACGAGGGCTGGGGGGACAAGCTGCCACACACAGCTCTGCGTTGACAGGCAGGCAGGAAATGTCTGACACGATGTGTTGTGAGGGAGCGCTGCTGCTGCTGCTGCTGCTGCTGCTGCTGGAGCTGCTGCTGCTGCTGGAGCTGGAGTGCAGCGCTGCTGTTCGACAGCCTAAAGAAAGGGTCAGCGTGTCAAGCACATCCAGACGCACATATGTCCATATGGCATCCTGAATCAATTTGTGTTACAGTTGACGAGAAAAATATGTCGTGGGGCTTTTACGCACATCGACTGTCTAACAGATTAGAGGCTAATAATTTCATGCTCTTTTTTTTTTGTCTGTGAGAACCAACTCAAATCCTGCTTATGATAGCGAGTCAAGAGGGTCTCGTGAGTCTGTGCTGAGATACTAAGAGAGCCAGTCAGACTCACGCTGCACAATGTTACGTTGCACATCCTTTTACATTATGCTAGTGTGACTCATGCGCAGCCCTCACCCATGGCCTCCCTTATGAGGTAATTAAGCCTTTGGTTGTTTGTTTAGCTGTCTGCATGTGTGTCCTGTATAAAACACAGGGGGGGCATATGTTCTTCCTACCATAAACCCATTGAAACAGCGGGGCATGAGTGGTGAGGAGGGGTTGGCTGTGCACTCTAATTAGGCAGGCAGAAGTGTATTAGCCTCACTGGGCAACAGCCAGCTGGGAGCATCTGGAGTCGTCTTTCATACTCACCAACATCCCCCCTACACACACACACACACAAATGCACAAAATTAGAAAAGATATCTGTGGAACAGTGGTGTGATAAGAACGCATAGGTCAGGCACGATGGGTCATATTCATACAGCAGCTATTTAAGTCCGCCCCATTTAAAGCCTCCTCGATGTCACAGTTCCCACTCAGGTCCTTGTCTGGCGTACTTGTTTTAGAGTATTGGTGCCACTCTCGCGTCTCTCTAGAATCGAATGCCAAAAGCATAGAGGGGAGGCCTATCGTCCATTTCCAACAGTCTCTAACCTCCCAGCGATGCATCAAGGCCCAAAGGAGCCAAAGAATTTAGGTTCAAAGTAGGGTCAAAATCTAAAATAATCTGCAAAGCCATTTATTATTATTTGTAAAGCCATTTTTTTTTAATTGTGTGTGTTTATTTAAGTCACTGGTAGATGGGATACTTTTTATGGTCAGCATTCTGATTATTTAATTCTTTTAAAAACCACCTCTTCTATTTGCCAAACCCTTGAAGCACTTCAGTCACAGCTATATAAACAGCAGAGCTTTCTCTTGTTAATATCAATGGCATCCTTCAACTGCTCCCACTCACTGCATTGCCTGTAATGTCCAACTCAGTTTCCTGCGTAGGTGCACACTCACCATTGCACACAAGATACATCACTTCCTGTGCTGCACGCTATACAGAGAAGAGAAAAAAAAACTAGGTGAGTTGGTACACTGAGTATTTCTCCTGTACAGAAAGCTCAGCGAGCAGCTGAAATAGTGTTTCTTTGTGCTATTGATTAGCTGGTTAGTCTATGAAAAGCCTGGGACGAGACAGCCACCGAGTTCTATTTCTCTGGCTTACCAATGCATGCTAATGTGTCTGTTTTCTAACTTTTGTTCTCCTTTATAATCCCTTTTCATTCCCCATTTATCCAATTGTGTGTACTGTGGTTGTCACCCTAATTCCCGTGCCGCTGTTGCCATTGCTAAATGTTTAACTGTCCTGCTCACAGAGACAAAGTCCCAGCAAGCCGATTGCCGAGTTAGATTACAGGAACCCAGCTGTTCGCAGTTGAGGGCTTCTTCTTTTAGTAGCCGTCAGTAGGCCGACCTGGTAGGGCAGCGCGAGGTAGAGCGAATGGGTGGCAGGAGAAGGGAAGGACAGGGGCAGCAGGGGGGGCACAGATTTCCCAGCTGTTAGTCGGCAGCTGCCGCCGTCAGATATTAAGTAGATCAGTGGGAATGCAAGCATGTACAGAGAGGTGAGAAAAGACAACTGACAGATAATGGATTGAGATGGTACTTCTTTAAAGGTGATAGTCGCACACATTCTATCGAATGCTTTATGTTTTTTGTTAGCTAAGGACTGTAAAGTTTGGCACGCTGCACCACTGGAATGTATAGTGGGGCAAGGCGCAAGCCAGCAGGCGTGCAACGCCTTAATACCCCTACAAATCTCCCTCTCCTCCCTCAAGTCCCTTTTATTTCTCCCTACCATCTCACAAACCGATGCCGCCTTTCAGTCTGTGGAGTGCAGTTTTACTAGAGAGTCAGTGGTCTAGACGGACACAAAGGACCCTTCGCATGTAAAATCCGATTTATAGCTATGTCAGCAGACCTCCATTGTGCCACTGTTGTGATATTATTTTCATTAAGATTGCTGGAACAGTCCGTTCTCTTTGTTGTGCCACACTTCTCTGCGCTTCAGTTCTGACCACAGTGGAAACAGAATCACTAAAAAAAGTGGCGACGATGAGGGGGCTGCAGAGTGCCCCCATTTTGTATGATTAAGTTTACTTGCTAGGTTTTAGTAACACGTGTTGCTGCGGGGACCCAGAAAATTCAGGAAAAAAGTGTCCCATATGTGCTCAAAAGGCAGGTCTTTAGCAAGCCTTTACCTCAAGTCACTTTTGCTCTCAAACTACTTGTGATACCCGTATTGCATTTGCATATTTATGAGAAATGGGTGTCACAGTGATTAAGTTAACTGGCAGCCAGTTCCGCAGAGTGTGAATAATGAAATCATATAAATACGAAAGTCAAAGGACGTTGTCTTACTTTGTGGCAGAGTTGGTAAACTTTGACTTCAGCAAGTCGATGAGGACGGACACATTTGGAGATTCATGCTAAAACATAGCCCAGTGGTTGCTGTTACTGTTCTAAGTTCATTAAAAAATATATGTTAGAAGTGGTGGACAAGCACTTGCTTAATTATCAAAATCTCTAGGATGACCAACTAAGTTCCCATCCAAGCACTCAGAAAAGACATTTTTACTAGACCCTCATGTTGTATCTTATAAACATGGAGCCAGTATGGACTTCATTACAACATGTTCAGGACCAATGTAGCTCAGACGCCCCAGACAAGTAATTAGAGTTCACACTGACGCCTGACTCTAAAATACACTCATTAACTCAGCAAAAATACAACCTTTCCAGGTCACATCACTTTGTTTGCAGCAGTAAAACACATTTATTTCTGCATTGAGCCACCATTATAGAAGCCCCAATCCACTTGCCAACATTTTTTATGAAGCACAGAGTGATTGGGGCGACTGAGAGATTCAATAAAAATGTGATAACACAACTGGCTCAACAAGGTAATAGTTTGTGTGACACTTTTTTATGTGAAATTTGAGCCTGATTATAGTATAATTTTATATATCTGTGCATGCAGTGCATGTGCACAATAGCTTTCATCAACCTAATTCAACAATGACATCATGAGTAAAGCTCTAAACAAAGGTACCAAAGTCTTTACAACCCCCTCAAGAGCTAATCAGCCATCTTGAAATGAAACACTAGAGTTTATATTGGCCCTTCTCACACAATATTCCCTGTGTATGCTTGTTTTTAAGCTTAAAGGTCCTGGCAAGAATGAAACTCGTCCTGTTGCTGTCTTGATGATTACTGAATGGAGACAGGAGAATAAAAGGCGTAATCCTAGAAGACAAAATTAGGCCCCAAGTGTTTTTGGCAGCGATGGGCTGGAATGTGAAAAGACGTTTCTCACAACAATGAGAAAATGCCCCTCAAAAGCTTGCCCTTTTAATGTGAGGTCAGCCATGACTTTTCATTTAGCTGGACTTTGCTTGTGCACAATATCAGAATCGACAAAACATCCGGTTGGCTGAACAGTTTTCACATTGTGTGGCACTGGTTTGGATCGCTTTTCTGTTGAAAATGTGTGATAAAAATAAATACCCTGTATAACCCTTAACTGTTTTGCTAAGAGGCTGGTAAACTGGAAATTTAATAATTAATCAACAAGCCAACAAGTCAAGTTAATTCAATTTATATAGCGCCAATTCACAACATAAGTCATCTCAAGGCACTTTACAGAGTAAGGTTAAAGACCTTAAACATTATTTCAATATATACAGAAACATTGAGAAAACCCAACAGTCCCACTTGAGCGAGCATTGAGCATTTTACGTTTCTCATAATGGAGATTTACTACATACACACCAGAATTTCATATATGTCTCTGAGCTGATGTTACTACAGGTGTACAATGTATCATTTTACTTTGGTTTTTTTGTTACTCAGTTCATATGGACTGTTAAAATTTTAGTCTACCTTTTGAACAAAATCCTATGAAGTGTTCCACCGTCCTCTTTCCCAAGAGACACCACTTGAATAAAGATGCATGGGAGGATCCCACTTAAACTCTGACTTTCACTTCGCTGGAGATACAGGCTTTAATATACTGCACACTAGTTAAAACACACCAGTGAAGGGAGTAGGAAGGATGACCCCGCTCACATATACACACTACCACCAGCACCATTGACAATTTATCACACACAATTTCCTGTGCTCTTGACCTTTGACCCTTCCCTAGGGCTGTATTTGTATATTTGCTACTGTCTGTCTGCTCTATGTTTAAAGCCCAACTAGAGGGACACAGCAGTGTTTGCTCGAAAAAAGAAAAATTTGCTTAAGCAAACGGTGGTCAATCCAACCTTGTGCCCAGCATGTGTGTGTGTCTGTCTGTCATTGTCTTTTCAGTCCTCTGGTGTTTTATGCATGCTGCTCATTAGTCAGACAATGGCCACTTAGGATGAAATGCCTTTCAGGGCAATATGTCAGCAAACCCTTGGGATGAAAGAAGGCAGAAAGCAGTGTGCTTTGAAAGAAAGGGGAACTTGGAGCAGAGGAAAGAGGAGAACGCAAAGGGAAAGATTACCGGCAGCCTGAGAACAATAGACAGTGTATGCAACATCTGGTGAGGGACGTTAAATGTGTTTCACTGCAAAACAGTCCCTGGATAAAGAATGAGCAAGACTTCAGTTCAACCTTGCAACCTACCTTCCCGAACAGTGACATTACAAGAGAACCTATTGAGTCAGGCTGCCCTGACCCCTTCTGCCTGTGAGACCGAGGAGAACAAGCCATTGCCACCGTTCCATGCACTGTATGCGCCACCTACACCACTGCAACCGAGGCAGCAGCTCCATCCAGTGTGTACGAGCTTCCCTCCCCTTACATCACTGCGTCTAGGGGCGGGAGGTGGGGAGGGGTATAAGATTAATGATGGTGCTAACTGAGTATTTATCATCCGGCTGGAGAGTAATGCGACACCTTTCTAATCTGAATATATTTCATTGGGCTGTTATGGCACTCAGCCCTGGGCCCCATGTATGCGTGTGAGCGTGCTTGCACTTCTGTGCATCATAGAGGTCTATTTGAATGTTAATCATATCTGTATGAGTTTGTGTGTGAGAATACATGTGCTTGTCAAGGCATAAGAGTACTATGATACCAACCAAGCACCATAAATGTTTGCACTATCTACCCTGGCACAACGGCTCTCTGGTAATTAGATAAAGATGAAGTTCCTCTTTCCAGCAAGCTAGGGCCATGCTCCCTGAGATCCTCTCTGATTCCCGGCCGGCTTATCAGGTGAACACTCTTCTTTTCACCATCTCGCCATCGCATTCTCCTACTACTACTTTTTGACGCTCAGCAGAAATCAAGATGAATGTCTCCCCGGCAGAGATCGGGAGATGCGAGAGAATGCGAAGGCCAATATCTGATAGGGCCCACATTGGGCCTCCCGTTAGATTGGCTCCCCTGTCACTGGGGCTGCCAGAACTACTGAGACAGAACTTTGGAAAGGAATGCCTGGTTTAGAGGATGCACTGCTGTGGGTGTTTTCAGATGGGGCTCTCACAGGCTGAGTAGGTAGTTTGTCCACGCTTGGACATGTACAATACCACACACAAATGTTAAATTATGCAATAGTTTGGCTTTCTTGGATTATGTAACATTCACTGTTACCCTACAAATTCAATAATGCAATAGATAGCAACAGATTAGTGTGTGAAGGTATATGTAAGTGTGTGTTTGGCCTTCCTATGGGATCAAAATATAATCATGTGCGTATGTACCAAGGTGGGACAAGCTCCAACAGTCAGAATGTAGCAGTGGTTGTGGGGATAAAGGGCTTTGCAAGTGGCAACATTGAACATTTGAATAACAACTGGTCCCATCAGTAATGAAATGTGTAAGTCCATAGCTCATGGGAATCATTTACAAGGTACAACCTTAGTCTTCAGACAGGCCTTTGTACTCTCAGGAATCCCCCATCTTAGGCGTTCAAAGTGTAGCGCATACAGGCTTATATTCTCACAGCACTGACAAGGCCACTGGAATTTTATGCTGGAATGGAGAACAGACACGGGCACGCTTTCTCACACAAAGGAGTTTTTCTCTCTGAGATTATGTCTTGCTTTCTTGTGTACCCTTTGCCAAGATGCTATTTATGCAAGTGAATATATTTCAGACTGAAGCTTATTGCACGCTTCATTGTTCAAATCCATTGTAAGGCAACAAAGGGAGAGACAGTGCTAGATGATCATTTTTCAAGTGAAAGATTTGGATAAGGTATTAACTAACCTACCCACCTAACCATGCTTACATAGAAAAACATCACATTCACATTTGCCTGAAACTTAAAACGGACATTAGACCCGTGTTTGGTGTCACTTTTGTCATCACTGATGTGTCAGCGGTCAATTTAATTACCAGGTTTTCAGCCATTGAAAAAAAAGCTTTTCAACCTACACAATGTCAAATGATAATAATATCCACAAAGACTCCAATAGCTCCAAGGTAGTATTAATATAGTAGTACTTCCTTCATTTAAAAAACAACTCAGTTAGGCACACGTCAAATGTCCACGGTGTTGCCAGATATACAGATTAGGTGGAATAAAAAAAGCCTTGGCTTGTTAGGTTACAGAAATCTGCTGCAATGTTTGCTGTTGAAGTTGTTTAAAGTGACAAACAATAGGGGACCCTTGATGTCATGTTGAGTTCATGTCTATTTATTGATTTTAGCCCCTGTCGTGGACTGCTGCCTGATTGTAGAGCTGGAGTAAGTTGGAGTTATGATCTGCATCATGTTCCAACAGTGAAACATGTGAGAATAGGAGATAAGAACTAGTGAGAGAAAAGTAATTTCCTGGAATTGCAAAGGAATTTGTGTCCAACCATACATTTAAATGTAGGGAAGGAAAATGTTTGCTACCCTTTTCTCTGCACTATACTTGTGATACTTTTTGTTCCCGCAATGGCTTTGAAGATCTTAAAGACTGCACAAATAAAATCTTCTTTTGAAGTCAATGTAAAATTTCCTTTTTTATACTATCCAGCATCCACATCAGAAATTCAATTTCTTTGGTAAACATAATGAATAATTGTATTATCCTAGTTTATAAAAGTCAGATTAAAGGATACATATCAGTCTTTCTATCTCATATCTTGTCTGACAAAACTGCTTTAGATGTGGTACAGGAAACCTAGAGGCTTACAGTGTGTTGTTATTAAAGCATAAGTTTGACGACTGACAATGGTACTGGCATTGACTCTTTGCTGTCTTATGTCACTGGGCTAAAATAAACTGAACAGTGATTTAATTAGCTTCACATACATGGGAAAATCTTTTCTCTGTTGTGTTTTTTTGTTCATTTGACGTGCGGCAAAGCCCCATCCTCTCAGATGTTCACCTATGGTTTGTATTTTTATTTGACAGTGTCATCCAAGAATAGAAGTTTGGACAAAAAGAGTTGTATCTGTATTACATTAATACAGTGGCTGCCAAACCCAGTCCTCGGGCCCTCATATCTGCATGTTTTTTAGCTATCCCTGCACAACCCACTGCTGATTACCTTATCAAGTGTCTTTAGTCGAGAATCGACCTGCACAATTTGCAAGTCCTCAACAAGTTCTTATTTGTTAAAGGAGCGGGTGAATAGTTGTTACACCTGATAGTTTGTCAGTTTCATAATCACCTAAATAAAGCAGGATAATAAAGCACACATTCAAATATGAAATATCAGCATTACAGAATGATAAACATTTTGTACTGTCTCACTGCTGGGATAGAAAATGTCCACTCAGCTAACTCATAGTGTGCATGGAGAGAACGAATCAACTTACAAAGCAAATTACACACGGGTAATAATAAGTTTGATTAAATGTATTGTTTTATTCTAGTGGGATAACAAATATCTTCCATCCACTTCAATTCAATGACAGTCGGTCTTTTTATTTTGAAGTGTTACTTATGTTAGATTAAGACTGTGTGAAAGAGCATAGTACAGTCCTGTACATGTTCACTCACAACTGTGAATCAATTTGTAAATGTGAATTTTTTTAAACTATTGGATTTACTTGCACAATCATGTGTCAAATAGTGCACGGCAAACAGAAAAACAGGGTTGAGACCTCACTGCTAACAAGGTAACCCTTGAATTCAAGGTTGCAGTCTGCTGTGGTTTTAAAATGCACACACAGGCATGTGCGCACCCACATTTTTGTATCGTTATTAACCACACACTCTGACAGATACATGCATACATGCATACATCGACAGACAAATACACCTCCCTCCCTGTAGTGCCCTCCTTGGCAAAATCTCAGTGCCAGTCTCTTAATGAAATGCTCAATTAGGGTCTTTAAATAGGTAATTATGCAGTGCCTAATCCCCAAGCTCCTAGGCCCTATCTCATTTAGATGACACTTGGGCAGGCAAAATGGGAGGGGCAGGCACTGGGGCTTTAGATTCTGTCATCAAAGCCCCCTCGTGGTGGCACAGGCAGCCCTGTTAATGATAAGGCACATCCACGCAGTCAGTCAACAGCGACTCCCAGTGAGGCAACTGACAACATGGGAGATGGCAATGTCAGGCTTGACAGTGTCTTAATCATGTTTGTGAGCGTTTGGGGGTGGATCGTATTGGGCTGGGTGAGCTTGTACAAAGGTTTGTAAGAGGGTGTTCCATGTATAGGTAGCGCAGCAAAGACCATTGCTGTGATGTGGGTTCATATGATTTCTTTCCAGACATTTACTGTGTTAATTGTATATGCAACAAGGACCGAAGGAGAGAAAATGATTTCCAAATGTCAACCTGTGCATTTTGCTTGATGCCAGACATTGACAGAATGAGTTTGATTTCCTCTGCTGACATTTGTTTGAAGGTGACATTTGATTTGAATTTCAATCTCCAAATTGTGGCTGACCGGGATCTATTCATTTGTTTTCGGCAGCATAATAAAATGTCTTGTTCCAGTGTCACAATATGGCATCACTGTCAGGAAACCGCTCTTGTTCAGTCGCTAACGTAGCAATGGCAAGCATTTGTCTTAGTGAAACGACAAGGAGGGAATTGTTGCTTTTGCCTTGGGGAGAACCATTGCTTTCCCTTGGCTGAGTTGCACCAGGAGTCTGCCTTTCATGAGAACAATAGCTTAGCTTGGCTAAAACACCTTTCAAGGGTGGCCAAGGAAAAAAAAAAAGTTTAGCTTTTCAAATCCATTAATCAACTGTGCCCACATCAAAGTGCTCAGTAGACTTTGGTAAGGATACTTGAATCTGTGAAATATTGAAACAGCTTACTGAAATGCTGTTCATCCCCACCTACCATGTCCTTTGACAGTCTTATCAGGATATAGATGGAAAAGCAGCAACAACACAATTTCACCCCTATCTGTGTATTCAGCAAAAACATCTCATATCTCTGATAATATTTTTTGTCCCGTTGCCCTCCGTGTTGGCACTGATGTATTTTCATGCAAAAAGCTTTGATAAGATGCTGGTTCTAATGCTGCCTGTCTGTTCTCTCAGTCGTTGACTCAGGCTTTCTTATCAAATTTTAGTCACAGCAAAAACACAGGCGCTAATAATGCAGTGAAAAACAACAACTGCGGCCTGTGTCCTCACGGACACTGCTTTTGCCAACTTTTCTCTGCACAATACCAGCACTAGAGAGAGACTGTACACTCGTGCTCTAGCTGAAGCCCATTCATAAAACCATACACAGCGATATGTGAATTCAAACGAACAGCAACGTCTTTCTCTTCTAATTTAGCTCAGATTAGCTATCTAAAGATCAACTGCTCGTGAAAGAGAGGTGCAAAATCCAATTAAGGTCTCCACATGGATTGATTCTAAAGCCTTAAGATGAGTGCAATTATGAAATCATCTGCCACATCACCTAAGGTAAATAACAATATACACTGTGGGAGACTCCTCCACTGCCAAAGTGCACTACAGCAACCGTAATATGGTGTTACATTTTAACTCGGGCTATATCAAGGCAAATTAGCATTTAGATAATGGGAACCACTTGGCATTTTAATTATTTTGCTGCCCTATGAATCTAGCGTGTATGCCCCAAGCGCCTTCTTACATCTTTCATGTACGCCTAAGTAAAACATTTACATACCAAACAGCTTGGCGTGTGTACAAAAGTCACCAAAATGTCACAAGCACACAATGTACCTTGGTGTTCAATTGTTTTTAAAAGATAAGAGAGCCTATTGTTGTTGGCTTATGCCATACGTATTAGGGGACTACACAACTCTCAGTGCTGTTACTTTCAGTAGAGCTGTGATGTTTCCTGCCATGTCGGCGAGTGGCGGCGGAATGTTGTTTTGTATGTTTGAGGGTTCTGTGTTTTCCATAAAATGACATGATCTCAGGCTGGGAACAACCTCCCTCTCAGCCTCCTTCCTCTCTCTCTCTCTCATTTTCTCTGCCTCACGGAAGTTAGATTATTCATCCTCCCACAGACCGTTGCTGTGCTGGGGGTAGATGTCAAAGTGCCAAGAGCATGTGGTGCAAAGGGTATGCGTGCCTATGCTTTGCTTGTACGTGTCTATTTGTGCACATGAATGCCTCCGTTTACATTTGTGAGCGTGTGTAGGAGTTCGGTGTTTTAGGCTGCATGTGTTTGACTGGTGCAGACCCGATTCTGGCCGTGTGCTTTTGCAGGTGAGTTTACATGTGCCACGTTTCTTATTGTTTTTTCGTATCTTACCGGTGCCTACCCTTCAGAAAACAACACCTTCAGACTGCCAGAGTGGCCTCGCAGCTATCATCTACTCTTCAGCAGCTACTGCCTCTTCCCTTTCTATCCCTCATTCTTCTCTCCGCGCTACCTCGGTTAGGGGTGTAAGCGCAGACGAAGCGTGAGAAAAGCTGGCAGTGAGGCACATTCCCTTGCTCCCCTCCCTCTGCCTCCATCTCTCCTGGTCTCTACCATATAGTGTGTGCTCCCTCTCACTACCCTTCCCCTTCACATTATTTTCCCCCGTCCTCCTCTCCTTTTTTCTCCCACAACCTCTCTGCCTCGTTGCTCCCCTTATCCATTATATTTCCACCCCTCTGCTACACCCGCCAACCCCCACCCCCCTTCCTTTTTTCTGGTTCATAATATGTAACATGATTTAGCCCGCCCCTGTTCATGCGGCGTAAATTTAATCCCAGCCATTCCAGGTTGGCTGCTGCTGCTGCTGCGTCTACCATTTTTCTCATTTTCCCCATGTCCTGCCACACTCTCTGCTCCCAGCACAATGCGCTCCTCAAAAAATATGCCTGTTTGCATGACAACAAGTTATTTCCCTATACTAAATGCTAATGTGCAAGGTCAAGCACGACCCAAGTGGCACATGCTCGTATTATAGAAGCTGCCCACACTGTGACAAGCAAACATAGCACAAGAGAAGGCCTTCCAACAAGCCTGCAATCATGTGAATAGTTTACACAGCTCACACGCGTACCCACTGGCTTGATTATACCCTGATGCAGTTTCTTCTGCTGCCCATTGAAATCACATTTTGTGGCTTCCAGTTCAATAAGAACCGTGTTTATTAGTGTTTTTAAGGAAAAAGAGGTGACCCAAACAGACAGCAGATGAAACACATTACATTTTTTTTCATCCTCTAAAGCATCATGGTGTTCCTAATGCTCACACAAAAGCTCTGTAACCTTGTGTGTGTTGTGTTTGCGCCCATGTCTCGGTATGCATTCAGGGAGCAGCACAACAGGGTGTTAGGATAATCGGTCACTAGACTGCAGGTCAAGGTCTTGCACTGTGGGGACAATCCATCTGAACCCAACAGCTGCTGGGAAAAAGGGCACGGGGACTGCAACGGGGGAAAGATGGGTGAAGGGAAAGAAACAGAGGGACTGAGCGAGAAAGTGGGGAGGTAGATCAAGGACAAGTCAAGGAGAGGCCAGGAAAAGTCAAGGAGAAGTCAAGAAGACCATATAGAAAATGAGTGGGAAGATGAGTATTTGTGAGCTGATGCGAGATGCTTATAATAGCTACTAAAGTGCATGCCTAACGTCAGATTGGGTGGGCTGAATTTTCATGAGGACACAGCCTTGCTCTTTGCCCCCAAACACAGTAATGGCTTTCCAATTGCAACCCGTTCTCCCTGACCTGTCCATGCCGAAGTTTGCGCTCTGTGATAATGTGTTTCCATGGATTTTCTTTGGCTAGGAACATTATCACGGAACAGGCCAACCAAAATTATTTGATTAATAGCAGTGTTCCTGTGCTAAGTGAATAATTGTTATTTTACACTATTTGCTGTGTGACATTTCAAAGTCCAGATCATTCTGCTGACAATAAGAGGGGGATGGCTTTGAAATCTCTTGATGCTAATTTTCCACGAACAGACAATTGAGATGAGATTGTGATGGCTTCCTTGTCCCACTGTCGCAGCAGGTGATTTTAAACCAATTATTAGACAGACAAATGTCATCAGACCCAATTAGCTTCCCGCTGTGTCTTTCATGTTGGGTGAGTCATTCATAAGGAAACAAGATGTAACCAAAGACATCAGCTACAGCATTTGCTTGTCAAAAATTAGTCAGGCTTGCAGGCAGAACTAGAAACCCTGACTTTGTCAGAGAGAAAGTCAGGCAATACCACCCAAAGGATAGTTTATGGCCGTGGGAGGCTTGTTACAGGGAGGTCAGGGAAAAGAAGGGGGGCTAGAGTAAATAAATAAGTATAGCAAATAAACTCCTCTGATGTGCGGTTGTCAGGTTTTTTCATGTGGAGGCTGCACTTGAGGGCATAGCTTAGCTTAGCTTGAGGGATGTTTTTACACATGCTGGCTGATTGGGAGCGATGTGTGAGAAACAGCCTTGTCACTCGGTCTTAAATCACACAATCGTAGGCAGAGGAAGAAAGTAGCGACGGAGGGGGGGAAACAGGGAAAAAAGACATAAGAATAACATGAGGGAAGAGTGGTTATGGGGAAAAAGGGGCACTACACATAAGAAAGACACTGTATGGAGTGAAGCATGAAGACTGGCAAACAAAAATAAAAGAAAAGCTTTAGCTAGGATGTAAGACACAAGGCAAACTCAACCTTTCTTGATGGGGAAGTGGGGATTTAAAAAGAAAATGTGTGGATGTACATGCATGGGAGTGGGGAGCTGCGACTTTGATGAGCTCATTTTCCTCATATGAGATTTAAAAATCTTTGGAAGCAGCACGAGTGCCTGTCACAAAATTAGGGGAGATGTTAGTGCACAGCAACCCGTTCCCGCGTAACTTTCCTTTGATTCCGAGGCTGACATGACTGCAATTCATCAATGAATTCTTCCGGCATCCAAATATTTTACCTATTTCTGCCATCAAGTTGTCTAACGATGTACAATCAATGTAGTGTCAAAGGGTGTTCAGGTTCTCAAAGAGGGAACAAAGCAGAGGACATATAAGGAGCAAGTCAATGACACCAACTGTAGCAACACAAATAAAAAAGGAGAGGAGTGTGTGTCCTCCAGTAGGTGTTCAGCACCTACGTTGCTTCGCCTGCTCCTTCTTGTTCTTATGGTCTCTGTTACCTGCGTTACTTGACAAATAAATTGCAGTGATTGCCATAATATTTTAATTTCACATTTAAGTCTAAATGACTAATTGCCACATGCAACAACAATGTTGGAAAAACAAGATAGATAACTTGCTTTCTTTCCCCAACTCTGCTTCTGAACTTCACACGAGCAAGGCTTCAGAAGCTGGAGCCGTCTGTGTCTCGGCAACAGGGCAAAGTCAAACGTGAGAGCTCCCAGAGATCACAAGTGCTGCGTGCTCACCGCCAAAACCCTGCATAAAGTTGTCGAAAGTGCGCGTGTGGGGGGTAATTACTGCATTCTTTAACTCTGCTAGTCCTTAAGGGTAATAAGAAAAGAAAAGTCCTGTCTCATAAAATGAAGCAAAGTCGTATTTGTTCTGCCTGGCTGGGCGTGATACTCTACTCAATGCAGCGTAGATCACATCTTCCGTAGTTTTGTCGTGCTTTGTCCTCGCATGTGTTGGGCTAATTACAGAGGGATTGGCTGTAATAGATTTCGTGGCATTTTTGTGGATGGTTTGGTCTGTAAGCATAACATGCCGTAGCTCCACCATTTCCTTGAAGCTCGACTCAGTATGAGCATGAGGCTGAAATGAAAAACACCCCGTTTAAAAACTCCCTGCAGCGGGCCAGAGTGAAATTAGTCAACTTGCACGAAGGATGAGCATAATGTGGTGCAACTGCTGTGCTCACAACCAATGTGGAATTTGTTATAAGTGGCACCACCAGTAGCATTCTCGTGTCAGCGTTTGTTTCTGACCGGTTTGTCCGTAGTTGCCAAAGTATTACGACACTGGGATAACGTGGAAAAACACAAGTGGCGTGTCTAGCTGTTGTGAACCTGCTGCTTCGGGGAGCTCATAACTAGTCTGATTCCTTTCTTTTCTGTCAGGACTTTATTGCGGTGCGGCTGGAATATATGATAAATATTATTGATTCTTGTGTTTTTTTCCCCCTTAATACGATTGCTTGTCCAAACAGAACAGAATACCAAGCACAGCCGCCTAAACGAGAACAGAGACCAGCCGTTATAGAGAATCTAAACATCCCTCCCGCCTTCTCTTTTACGTTTCTGATAAGGATCATAGGGAAAGAGAGAGAGTAGACAGCTCGACAGGCTCTTTCTTTTTCTTGCCACACACTCCCCCCTTTTCTAATTAACATTGTGCGTGTTGTCAGGCTTTGTTTAATAATGCATGATTGTTATCAGCAGCAAAATCCTTTGAATGAAGCGCCACTGAATGAGAACACAATAATACCACTGGGGGTTCAGGAAGAACGACAAGATTGTTTTTTTTTTTGTTGTTGTTGTTTTTTTTCCCCCCGCGTTGTAATAAATGTTCAATGGAAAGCATTGGTGCCTGCGAATGTACGAAGGTGCAGACTGCAACACAAAATGGCAACGCTGAGACGGGCGAAGTCGCTTCTCCTTCGAAACAGGCTAATGAAAAGAGAACGAATCATTTGAACGTATCTGCGTGCTCATACATGTAATTAAACATGCATCGGCACACAAAGAAGATATGCTATTTAGGCTAAGTCCATTGCCGGATAACAATGCGGTTGGTAAACCGCCGCCTTTCTGCCAGGTCTGGCAGGTGGCTCGTGCCCCCTTTAGCACATTAGAAAAAAAAAAGAAAAGAATCTGCAGCATAATTTCCTGTAAAACAACACCGCAAATCAACACCAAATATAATTGCTCTCCGTTTTTGGTGTAAATCAAGGTTTCAGGGGGTGTGTTTTGGCTCTGCTTGCCTTATCTTCTCCTTGTATTTACTCACATGGCACAGCCTCTCTCAGTTGTCGCACTGGTGGTTACACAACATACAGATGGTTTTGTTTGCCTCTATCAGCGTGTGTGTGAGTGTGTAAACGTGTGTGTGTTTGTGTGATGCATGTGAACAAAGAGGGGTGGGTACTGCTGAGTCTTGTTTGTTATGTGGTGCCTAATGTCATGTCATTATGGAAATTCACACATCATTAATTAGCTCAAACGCTATCACTTAGATTTGGAGAGGTAGATGAGAAAAACAATAACCGGGGGGGGAGACAGACAGCTGTACCTGCACTACGTATCAATCACACTGCGGCTTGATCCCCTCGCGCCTTGCTCAGGGTTTTTTAGTCCAGTTGATTTTAATCAAATTCACCATCGCTACCAACTCCGCTCATCGGAAAATTCTGCCTAGTGTTTCTCAAATGTATGTATGCGCGCGTGCATTTGTGTTCGCGAGCTGGTGTGTTGGTGGCGGTTCGAGCGGGGGATGAGATTGCCTCAAATTGATTCCCTTCGCCACACGTCCCCCGCTCTTGCGCTGCAGCTAGCCCCGCGGCGCTCGGAGACAGGTAGTCGTGTCTATCTCCCCCCCAACACAAATCGAGTGTGACAGGTGCACTATCTTCCCGTCTTTTCTGCCATTTATAGCCCGCAGAAATGAAAGAGGGGAGAGCTGGGAGCGAGAAAGAGGATGATTGGTAACAGGGAAATGAGGTACTTTGTCATCATCGGGCCTGCTGATTAGGCTTATAGGGGTTGCATTTCTTTTTTATTTTAATGGGTCAAATCTGCAGATAAACAGTCCAAGAAAGTATTATTTCTAGCAAACGCATTTATATGCACAGTTGCTGTCCTCTGAACAGACAGTTACTAAAACTGCGCAATCCTCGTGTTGTAGTAAGTGTCTGAAATGTCATGGTACACAGACCAAGTAAGGGGTCTGGCCCCCCCACCAGCAAGCATAGCCGGAACAAACGTCATCCTGCAGAATAACGCAGACAGACTTGCTAACATGCTAACTATCAGCGCAGCACGTCATCAAAGCTCACACACTCGGATTAGCTGGGAGCCGCATTACAAGCCGAAAGACTACCGCAGAGCATCCATCACTAAGGATCAAGCTCTGGCTTAAGCAAATGGATGACAAGAGAGAGCCAGGCTGCAACGAATACGAGCTCACTGAATCATTGATTTCCACAGTCATACGCTGGGCCCCTCACGAGGGTGAAACATGAATGGCAACACTTGACCAATCTGTCTTAAAGATTTGGTTGTTTGAGTCCTGTATGAAAGAGAAAGTGTTTGTGCGCAGTGGCTAAGCTACTCCATCGCTCTGTATAGACATTTACAGCTATTAAAGCGTCTACTGTGGATTAAATGTGGTGTAAAGTGCTAATATGTGCTACACATGAACTGGTTTTTTGAACGTGCATTCTAAAATGCAACTTAAAGGTAGCATCTATAGCACACATTGCGCTCTAATTGTTCAAAAACTCCAAGCTGAAGAACTACAACATACTTTATTTATAGCGTTTATTTCCTATACTCCCGGATTATTCCTACTTGCAAAGTAGGTGAAACAGATATCAACGCCGA
Source organism: Microctenopoma steveboyesi (assembly GCA_032359275.1). Taxonomy (NCBI): domain Eukaryota; kingdom Metazoa; phylum Chordata; class Actinopteri; order Anabantiformes; family Anabantidae; genus Microctenopoma; species Microctenopoma steveboyesi. Next base: position 3,556,441 of record JAUMHF010000010.1, on the reverse strand, counting down.
TCTAAGGAGGACTTAAAATGTACTCTTAATATCCAGCATGTTTAATTGGTGCTCGCGACAAAAGCTGTGAAGACAAAATCTTATTAGTTCACCCTTTCATCTGTGTGGTTTCTCTCTCTCACACACACACACACGCACACTATCCTCGCTCTCTCACGCACACGTGCACACGCATTGTGTGAAGTGACTATTCCATTTAGAGAACTGTCAGAACATACCCCGTGAGCACATCAGCCTCTTCCTATCCTCTGTCAGCTCCAGCCGAGGCTGTGTGGGGGTATGTCAGAAATGTGCAGGGATAGATAAAACCCGTGGAGCCAAACAGCTTTGTTTCATTCAGTCTCTCTCTCCCTTTTTCCTCCCCTCCTCTCTCCATTCCCTCTTCCCATCCCTCCTTCCCTTGCATAGGCTGTGAATACCCTGCATCTGAGAAATCAGACCAGACTGACTCACAGGGCTCTGTGAGCCAGCACCATTGAGGCTGCCAAAGCATGCTGGTGCCAAGCTGTCCCACCATGCACAGAGCCAGACCCACGCTGCTGCTGCCGCTGCTGCTTGTCCTGGGTCTGCTCCTCCACCTCGCCGACGCTCAAAGTAAGTGGACTGCTGGCTTTCACGTGGGCCTTAAGTGTTGGGTCCCACTGGTTTGGGGCTTGTTGGACTTTGTTTTGTTTTTTTTCCTAATATCAGTTTAAAATAAACACAAATGCAACTTAAATCCTTAAAACTTCTCATGGTTATATCAGGGTGACATTAACACTCCCGGGATGACATGAAGTCTCTTACTGAATCTGCCCATTTATCCAAATATTAAAAGTCATACACAGCAATACAATCCAAAAAAGGTCTTAGTAAATTAATTACTTTTTAAGCCAGCTCTGAAGATTTATCAGTGCAAATGCTAAATCTGTATTAGTTAGGGAATTTTAATTCTCCGTACACTCAGAACTGTGTTTTGCTTTGAACATTTAAGCGGAGTTACACTAATATTGGAGTTCAAGGGTTGTATGAACAAGCATCATTTATTTCCACAGGTAATCCCCCGAGTTTTATTTACAAGAGACGCCTGTTTTGAACAAACATGATATTTAGTTACAGACATGACACGACAGACACAAAACAACACAGAAACTTTTTCCAATTCGTTCAGAAAGACGTAAAATCTCCCCAATGGGATCAGGACGACATGTTTAGGTCATGCTGTAGACGGTTTCTCCCACACCTTTAAACACACCTGTGTTAAACAACGGTTCATCGCAACTTATTGAAACTGCTATTTCCCAGCTACTTTCTACCATGAACCCGGAATGCCAAGAATCTCACGATGAAGAGTCATTGGAATTAAGTTACTTGACATCAGATACCTGCCAATTGATGTGTGACAACAGTTTTCAAACCTCATTGAGCTCTGGTCCTGCACCGCAGAATCCCCCCACTGCCATCCTCTCCTTCTTTTACAGCAAGATCCATGAATCATTAGCTTCTGGAGTCACAAAGGGATGAATAAAAGTTTTATTGCTCCCTTCGCACCGACTGAAATCCCTTCAGTTCAGTTGAATATCTCTGAATGAAAGAATCACTCACCCAAGGTCATATACAACGAAGCCACGCAAAGTGAAATTGATGGGTGAGATTTTCAACTTTGTGCTTGAGAAATGTTCCCTGCAATCTGTTCAAATGTGTTTTTTTTTTTTCTTCACTGCCTCCTGACACATATGTCTCGCAGCGGGGGGTGGGGGGGTGGGGCAAATGGAGAAATACATTCTCCGTTTATTCCCCTTTTTACGTGCAATTCTAAGATTTATTGACAGAATTTAACTGCAGGACCGTATCAAAATGACATTAATGGTCAATAAACTTTGGCACTTAGCATTGAGGGGCTCTTTAGTTGCTATCTTTACCTTCCACAGTCTAGTGTGGATTTCCATAACATTTGTTGAGAAAAACCTGTCTCCTCTGAGACACCTGTCTTGACTGAACTTCCACTCTCGCGTGTCTCGACATTCCACAGTCACATTGGAGCACAAATGTGCCCCCAAAGCCTGACGCCTCTGTGCTCGCCATCCCCCCCAAAAACCTCCATTAATTTCCTCCTTTCAGCCGCCTGGCTGTTAGCAGCTGCTGCTATACCCCACACCCTACGCAGACAGCTGTGCTGGGTCATCATTTCAAAGCCAAAACAAACTTATCACAAGGTAGGTCTGTTAATGACTGAGCGGCTGTGTGGGAGTCGTGGAGGTCACAGAGACGAGGTGTGCGTCCTGTCTGCAACCTAGGTATGGGAGCAGAGTGCCCGCTCATAGCCAGAATGCAACACATAATATTCTTGGGATTTCTTTTTGCTTCATTCTGCTCCTGCAGTGCCTGATCTCCCACAAGCATGTGTTTGTTCCTCCCTTTCCCAATTCCCCTCTATTGTTTTTCTCTCTTAATCGCTCTCTTGCCAATTTTCCTCCTCGTTTCTTATTTGGGCTTTTTCTTTCTATGCCTTTTTCCGCCAGCGCCTTTGTCTTTTCCCTACCTTCTCTGCATGCGGTTTGGAACTGGCCCTTTCCAGTGAATTAATTTCCCTTGCTGTGCCACTGTATATGCAAAACCGGCTCAGGCACATCTGTGGCGTGCACCAAGGACAAAAATGACCTAGACTCAGTTCAGTCTGCGCCAAGGCTAACCCCTCAGCCCTAAAACCCACCTGCATTTCCAAAGGGAAAGCTGCCCTCTGTTGGTGCTCTGGATCTGCTTGGGTCTGAGCTCGCCTCCGGCTGTGGACACGGTGGAGGATATGAGACACGCAAGAGTAGAAAACGGCTGAGTCGGCCTGCTCAACAGATGGCACAATTCTCTGAGCCAGTCCCACTCACCACCCCACACAGTGGACACAGCAGCCCCCTGCTCAAAGAAAGTGCCATTCAGCCTCGTAATAAACACTCATTTCTGTTCATGTGTTAATGGGAGTACTACCAAATGTGTTCGTCATGTAAATGTTTGCAAGTCAGACCTGTGTGTAGCTGGGAAAACATGATGGATCCAAAAATCTTAGTGGACGGTTTAGCTAGTTTGCCTGTTTGGTCCACTGAAGATTTTTACTTTATCTTCGGCCTCCTCTCCCTATTTGCCTGTTTTCTCCTTCACCGTGTTCCCGTCGCTCTCAAATGCAGCCTGTTTAATTTGTGTGGCAAATTGGGCTTGGCAATAGATTTACAAAGAGGCGTAATTGTCCCTTGTGAGCCATGGGGGCAGAGCACGAGAGAAGAGCGGGGAGACAACAAACAATTCCTTCTTGTCTTTTGCTCAACAGTAATGTGAAAAGGAAGCGTCAGAGGAGGGACGCCGCGCTGGAAGCGTTTAACATCTCCACCTGGGAAAGGATGGAGCAGGCTGAAACTTTGGCGTCTGCATCAGCATTAAATTACTTGGCTGTTCATTAACTTGATAAATTGTTTGTTTCACAAGCCTGACGACGATGTGAAGATAGAACAAAACTGTTGTGAGATTGTGTTGCATGGAATCTGTGAATAGGATGCTTCTCCCTGGGATTCATTTTGGGATTGAGCTTCAAAACGGGCTCAACTGCGAAAAGTGAAAGTTGCTGATTGTTTTAGGACACGTTCTTCCCCCTAATGAGCACAATGTTATTAAAAAACATTTTCAAAAATATGCTAAGCTACATTACTGTAAGTTACGTCTGTAACTGTCCAAACACCCACAGGCACCTCATGCTGTGTTGGACCATGTCAAACTCTGGACCTAATAGTGTTTTAATTGATTCCTCCTGTTGCTGGTGGATGGCACGGTGGCTGCCAGCGGGCGGGCACGGTTCTCTTTAACATGTCAAATGAGTATCGACAGGTTCCTCCAACCTCTCAAAACATTCAGTTGCCAAAGCTTATCCTTCTCACTTGAGTTTATTTACAGGCAGGTGTGTGTATAGGGGCAGGCGCACACACGCAGCCTTGCACAACATCCACAGGCATCCAATGTACGTGCAATCCTTTTGAGCCAGCAATCAAAGGTGAACCACATGGGATGAAAAACGGCAAATCTTCTATTGACATTCCTCTGCAGTGCGAAGAAAGCGAGACCGTGTGTAGAACTGGTGCAAAAGTACTGACGCTGCAGTGCAACAACGACATAAAAATTATAACGTTTGTTCATTTTATCAAAAATTCCCCGTGCAAGGATTAAAAAATGGGCGGAGAAGTTCCAAACGCATGCATGTGTGCGCGCACACTCCCCCCTAAACATAATCGCCATGTAGCAAGTCTGAAAGCTAATGATACTCTGCTTCCCAGATGACATCAAGATGTAATGTGTGTGTTTTATGCATGCCTGGTCTAATATGAATTATTGTAAAATAGTGTTGTATTTGCATATGAGCTTCCAGGCTGTGCTGGAATTAGCATTTTTACAACAGCTCAAATTAAATCCCTCTGCTTAATTTCGCTGCATGCTAATTCGATTTAAATTGAGTCTCTTCCACTGCCTTTTACACTCATACCCACACAGCGCTAACACACCGACCACTGTGGGAAATGAGCACATTAGGTCCGATATTTCAGGTATTAATGTGTTAATTGTTCTGTTGTGTATGTTGAAAGTTTTGATTTGATTAATGGTTTATTAAGGCTGTATGCACACTTAACGGAACGGGGAGCATCGGTGTAGTGGTGGACTAAAGCTTGCCTAAGGGGATTTATTGCAAAGATGAATGTGTAATGCAAATATTATAGATGAGTTCCACGCACGGTAAAGTGCTTAAAGGCAAAGAACAAAGACTATTAAGGATGAGGGGTAATACATACATGTGTGAGCCGCTCTGCAGACTTTTCTATTATCCATTTCAGCCCTGCCAACGCTGTTGCGTTCTTTTCTTCGTGTCGAACTTATTGATGATTGAGATGATTCATCTCGCAGAGGATCTGATTCTTCGCAGAGCTACCGGCGACGGAACGGAAGAACGTTTTGGCAGTGACACACGCAGAGTAATTAAAACAGATACACGCGTGTGAATGCGCAGTAGGAGCTCGCAGCCTACATTCACGTCGGCACACTGAGTTACCCATGCAAATGAAAAACCCAGCTCGCGCGCTTGTGTGTCCACATAAGACGGCATTAAATCAAGAGGAGAGCAGAACTCCAACTTTAAATCACTGCAATTCCCCCAGTCTAACACGTCGTTTATCATTCTGCCGGACACTGCTCAAGTGGAAATCTCATTGTTGGCTCCACTTGTTCATTTCGAAATGTGTCTTAGAAGAATACCTCTTCATAAACCAACATCAACATCCGCAGGGAGGAGAGAGCACGGATCATGTTCACACTTCAGATGAATGCGATGAAAACACCTTCCACTGGAGGTGCCGCCACTTAATTACCATCTAGTTGCTTGAATGAAGACCTTGTGACAAGTGACTGTGAATCTGCGATGGAACAATGTTATCAATGCCGTGCAAGATCCTCTCAGGTTGAACTAAATGAGTAAAACATTGCCATTGTCATTTTCTTTGGATGAAGCAACTCTTTGTCAACAATGCGCTGTGCAATTATGTTTAAAGCGTGCATCAGGCCCATTATTAACTCCGTGAATGCTGTTTCTTTGGCAACTACACCCAAGTGTATTATTTAGGGCCATTAGCCTCATCTATGGATTGCAGTCATTTTGGCTCGTACTTAAACCACAGAATCACACAAAAGCCAAGCAATTTTCACCACACTCAATGACCCTCCCACTCTCAAGAAAAGCAGATAATCGCATGCAGTACGGAGGTGTTCTGCAGGCCCAGATGCAGGTAATTAAAGGCTATCCTCCCCCCCCAGCTCCTAATGGTATATCTAGAAGCATTCGTGTCTCTAAAACGCATTGACTTGAAAATGGTGGGGCAATTTAACCGTGTTGTACCATTCAGGCATCGGAGTGGGAATATTGACCAAATACAAAGCATCGTGATCCAACCTGTAAATCCAATGAACAAATTCACAGAATAACATTTTATCAAACTCCATGCATTTGAATGCCTCTGCATGAAATGACTAGATCTGTCATACTGTGAAATGGTTTTGATTTCAGTCCTCTGAGCAACAGAAACAATAGAAACAGCCATGTTAAGACGATGTTCCTATTCTTACAGTCTCTAGCTCTCGCTCTCTCTCTCTCTCTCTCTCTCTCTTACACACACACACACACACACACACACACACACACACACACACACAGACACACACACACACAAAGGGTACCTTGTAGCACGCCTTTGAAGCTGGGATCAGCCGGCGAGCGGAACACAATGCCAGCTGTTTTGCATCTGCTGGGCTTATACTTGGCATGGTTCTGGCGTTGCTGGCATATGCACTAAATCTGATCTCCCTTCGTACACTATGCCAGTGAACTGTATAACAATGCAGGTGTTTCGTGACATTGCCACAGTGACAGTGCAATTAATAGATTGATGCTGTAGCTGGACCAGCGCTCGCTGCACAGATGATGTTTCACTGCAGCGTGCAGTCAGAACCATGAAGAGTGAGAGTACGTGTCATTTATAAGAGTGGATTCTAAGATTGCGAAGCAATACTCGAACAGATTCAAGCTTCAAAATGCGTGTTGGTTACATTCACCACCAAATATAAAGTGGGGCTATGGCGATTGTTTTTCTTATTTAGTTTAGTTCATTTCAAACACATTCACATTTGCCATCTCTACATAAGCCCTTCTTTGGAGGGATTGATTCATAGTTTTCACTCTGTTCAAGCAGGTGCGTGATTACAATTCCAGGAGCTGTGTTGTTTTTGATGTTTATGGATATACTGTAGCGTGCTCGTTCGAGAGTCAGTCTTTTGTACCCCACGGTGGAAGCAGTATAATGCGAGAATGTATCTGTCATTCTGTTTAATTAATCAATTTCTCATAAAGCATGGGGGCCAACTGGGTCCTGCCGAATGCATCACCTCGCCTGGGTCGTGTCTGGAGTGAGGGAATGTGTTTTTGTGCAGTTTTATAGTGCATAACAGTTCTATCATAAAGGGATTTTTGAATCGTCTGCCTCAGAAGTAATGCATCTGGACTGTATGTGTGTGTGTGGGTAATACCTGGCCCTAGGCCAGAGCTTTGGTCTCACACCAGGGGTCTTAGGAGTGCGACACATTACACTGATCTCACCGCAGCACATTTGTGTGCCTGTGGGGTATGTTGAGATTCTGCAGCGGGGTTAATGGTTGAAACCATTCATCTCTATGAAGTGCCTCGGGGCAATTTCTCAGTCCCAGCCAGAGAGCTTACATCCCCACCTTCTTACCTACAGCACTCTCCCATGCTCGACGCTGATTGGGAATCTTTATGCCCTGAGCTGCTCTTGTCACAGCTGATTTACATTCGGCAGAGTGATGGAGTGAGTGCTCAGAGCCCGTCTTTGGAGGGCCATCGTTCTCACCTAACGCACTCCTTCAAACACCACATCTGTCACTCTTTTCTGACACTCCACTTCTTCCACTTGTTTGCTCACTCGCTCATTAACTCACTCTCTCTCTCGCACACACACACACACTCTGCAACGTGCGCTCACCCCCTCTCGGGCTTCTCGGCACCACCGAGTGAGTCATTCGAGGAGCGGAGATTTATTGTGACACGCGGCTTTAGTGTGGTTTATTAGTTATGGCAAATGAGAGTGAAAGCCTCCATTGAGAGGTGAAAATGCTCTCACGCCACTGCTAGACCCATAGGCTTTTCCAACTGAAACCGAGCCAAGCCCTCGTTTCTAATGGCACGGCGCTCTAAGTGCCCGTCCCATCGCACCATGGAACAAGGGTTATGGAATATGCATTCTCTCACACACACATACGTACGCGCGCACAATTATCAAAGGGCCCCAGGGCATTTATCAGGTGTTTACACAGCATCCATCATAACACACTGCGAACACTATGCTCCCCGATGGCTTTTTTTATACTCGCACGGTGCCATCTTTCATGTCATTCATCATTCTCTCATCAACCAATTAATTACCACAATACCCTCCATCGGTGGAGTCGCGATGAAGGATATTTCAAGTTAAGTGTAGATAATTAATGTACAACAGAGATATAGTGTGTGGCAGTGGAATTCAGAGTGGCCATTTGCCTAGAAAGATAAGACCTTATCTGGTTCTCTTTCCTGGCTACAAATCTTTAATACACCCAGAAGGAGAACGCACAGTCCAACGTATTTCATCACAAACCGAAAATCCTCTTGAGGTTGATCTCATTCTATCCTCATGCGGTTATCCATTACTTCCACTGGACCAGGCGGTGGAAAAGGCTGATCAGGAGAGGATTTATGCATACATGGATTTCTTTAACTACACTTTCCAAATCTATTTTTCCTACTCTCCCAGTCATGCCTCTCTGAGAGAGGAAAAATAACACATTATCACAGAGACGCACTGTCTGGAGCGCTGCTCCATCAGCGCGCTCCTGCCTGGTTAAGGCACAAATTTCACACCACGCGATCTGTCCGCTCTCATTACACGGCGCAATTTAATTGGCCGTGCTTCCCCCGCCCCCCTCGTGATTTCTCAAGGAGACATGCCCACAGAAAGGGTAAACTGTAGTTAACCATTATGATGCATTTGGATAAGTTGGTCTTATATCCGAACATATACACATAGGGTTAGGGGCTTAGGGTTGAAAGGTTTTTACGTGACAGTAATGCACATCCATGCATATACTTAAACACTCCAACGTGTGGTATACACTTTGTTTACGAGGTAGACAAATCTTGCAACAACTCTTCCCTAAGGTGTAGGTGTTGTGTGGACAGTCAGAATATTCAGACGTAAAATCTCCAAACATCTCAGCATAGTGAGAGAATAAGGAAAAGTTAGAGAAGAAACTAAATCATAGGAAGGGAGAAGTGTAGAGTGAGATTAACCGAGAGAATGACTGGATTGACTTTCAAAGGCGTTTTGAACCAGATAAGGTGATAGGAATGAATGAAAAGGCAATGCTAATTTGGGTTACAGAGATTTCTTTTATGTTTCTTCACTGCTTAGTCACAAGACTTTTATTTTGCGTAGCTCAAAGATAATTTCCCAAAAGTAATCCGGGAATTTACAACTTTAATCCTAATGATATGATTAGGTTCCTGACATCTTATTAGATGAGCAACGTTTTTTCTAAGGATCTGAAATTTGGTAATAAAAGTCAAAGGTAAACAGATTAAAGATACTGCAGTCTGCACTGAATGTCACATTTTTATCTTATTTCAAGTATCACCCAATGACAAAGTGTCTTTGATCTGAGAAGTGTTAGAAACTCAGTTTAACTCCAACCAACTTCTATCAAAGCTGGAAGTCAACACTGCATGGCTGCATAAATTAAGTGAGATTGTATTTGCATGTGCAAACGGAAGCACTTTTTTGTGCGTGTATTATTATCATTATTCTTCCTACAAAATGAAACTAAAACATTGTAAAACATAATGCGTTAACGAATTGTAACCCGCTGCAACGAGGAGTGAGACGGCGAGCAGTGAAAGTAACCCGGGTCCAGGCAACTTAGTGGTAATCAAGTGGATGCACAGTGACTGAAGCGATTCTCGGGACGGAGATGGGAGTCACAATAATAGCAAACAAAAAAAGCAAAACAGAACCATGAGAGGGTATTCTTATCTCAAGATGACTGCTATCTCATGGAAGACAGCCACTTTTGTTTTGCCGTGCCTCATTGTGTGGCGTCTTTGAAATCCACAAGGGCCTGTTACACAGCATTCACTTTGTTTCATCACTCGCACAAAGGCTTGACTGACATTATTTGAGATAGTTTGTTTCAGGTACAATGACAGTAATTATTCGGGGCTGCATTGAGAGCGGAGAGAGCACCAACAGAAAGTAAGCAATACCACTGGCAACGATGGAATACCACAGCAGATTGTTAATAAGAACTAAACAAATCGCCACGTCTTTTTCTTTTTTTTTATGATTCACAGCATCATGTGTGGGTTGCTTGAACTTAGTAACCGAGTGAAAAGTAGCAGAAACCGAGTCTCATCTTGTTTTTAAAGACTTTACACCAAGAAAACGAAACATTTGCGTTTGAGTCAAATTGAACTTTGCGTTCCCTCGAAAGGAAACGTTTACCAGCTTTGACCTAGCTAGTACTTATTAGTCTCACATACACTTGAGCATGTGTCCCAACACTTGAAGCGAGCAGAAAAAGCACATGTGCCCCTGCTACTTCTCTCGACTGGCCCCCACCCTCCCTTCTCCACAGGGCTTCGCAGCCTCAGATCTATCCACCCAGCCACTGCTCTACATCTGTAAAAGATCTGCAAATATTGATTAGGTGATAATTAAATTGTCCAGCCCAGCTTGATATGGATTAATAATTGCCCACTAATGCCCTCCTGACATTTTGCTGTACCGACTCGATACTGTTTGCAGCAGCGCACCGATAATTATCACACTTGGCATTCTTCGTTTTGTCCCTAATGAGACCAATCAGAGTTGGCTCCAGTTTTGCCTAAAAATCAGAAAGCAGAGAGAGAGAGAGAGAGAGAGGAGGACAGACATTTCTGTTAAGAAACATTATTCAACGTTTGAACCTCGTCAAACAGATATTCTGAGCATTTCTTCTCTTACGCTGCAGACTAACGTCTGACGGGTGCTTTGACAGGATACGGACACACTGTCATACGATGTCGTTCCAAATCACGTAAAGTGGACATCTTTGGCCTGAACAACAGCCCCACTAGGAGTACTATAAATACAGAGATGAGAAGGTGGTATGGGCGTCCTGCCACATCCCTGCTTCAACTTCCTCACTGCCATCTGTGAGTGTTCCTCCTCTGGCATTCTCGCAAAGGCCTTTTGTGCATTTCTCCCCCTTTGTCCATGTTTGGTAGCTTTAATTAGGTTATTTATTTGAGCTTCACCTCCCAGCATTGCATTATAGCGGGCATTGCAGATATGGCTTCACACAGGGCAGGGGCAGATAAAAAGTTAGGACAAAAGATGATAAATGTCGCGAGCGGGGACCAGAATGCAATCTGGCTGCCACGATGCAGAGATGCTCTAATGGGTTCCCAGCAAGGAAGGGGGGAGGCACTGTCGAGATGGCAACGTGATAAATGGTGCCGGGATGGCTGTAAGGACTGTAGGCAAGACAAAGTAAAAGAAAAGAGTCACGGAAGGAGGAAAAAACGAAGAAGACCACAAAATGGAATCTAATTAATCTGGACTTGGTTCCCCTACCTGACAAATTCAGTGTGAAGGAGAGGGGGGAGGGGAATTGTGTTTTAGGGGTGTTTTCATCGCCCATTTTCCCTTTCTACCTTTCCACTTTCCTCTTTGAAAAGGCAAAGGGACGTATGGGGTGTGACAGTGCTTCTGCACCTGTGGAATGATTAATGACAGCAGACTCGCTGTACACAGTGCAGGGCGGAAATATCAGCTCCAGAACACACCAAAGAGATCCCTGCTTACTGGTACATCACACCAATGCAGGTTTGAGAGTCCCTGTAAGCTCAACAATAATCATTATGGATGCTTTTTGGTTTTCAATAAACTATATAGTGATTCTTTTTCTTCACTTTATCCATTTCCAAAATAGTTTCTCTACATGGAAGTACACACATTTTACTCAGCTAAAAGTAGAACTACAAGGACTCAGGAATAAAACAAACAGTACTGAATCTTATCCTGCTGATAAAATCCAAGTTTAAATCCAGTTCAGATTATTTAGACAAACATGTAGACAAAGTGCAAAGACAAAGTATGACAAAGACAATTGCTAGTAACTAATAAACGATTAAAACAAAGACCTTTACTTTACTAAGCACCAGCTGGTAACAAATTATAACCACTTTATGTATGTATGTATAACAGATGCTTCATCTATAATGACACATTGACATTTGTTAGTTAATTGTATTTTGTTTTTAAGTATGTGCATCTGCAAAGTAACTACAGCTGTAAGATAATTATCCTGTAGTGGAGGAATACGGCAGTGAAGCAAACTACCTCAAAATTGAATGAAAGTATTTGGCTACGCGCCACCTTCGGGTAATATGTACTGCATTATTCATGTACGTTAGATTGTTATAATAGCATATTGTATAATTATTATCCTACAAAATGGAGAGGAGAAGACTGAGAAGAATGGAGAATAGAGGACACCTATTGAGTGGATAATTTTTTTGTTAGAGATAGAAAATGTCCCTTAAGTCATCATTTGGTGTTAAATGTGTTTGTAAATTCATACATCATACATTTGAAGCTCATATAAAGAACACCTAATTGGCTCAGTGGTGAGACAAAAACCGCCTCTTCTTCAGTTTGATCCTCTTGAAGAAGAGGAATCGTTCAGTTTGTGTTCACTCTATATGCTTAAGTGCAGTAAACGTACTAGAATATTCATGGGTTTAACTATTGTGTAGAGTTAATGTGCCATCTTACTATTTAACCTTTAATCTATGTTGGTAAAGGACAAAATCATTACTTACTGAGGAGCATAGTACCTTGTGGCATTTTGTGACATTGTCATTGGCTTTTTACTCTGTCCCTTGCTGTTTCACTGCTCCACATTAAAAGCCGATAGCCCCGGCCATTACTCACAGCTGTGCCGTTAGAATAATCCTGATAACTGGGAAACAGGAATTGTGGAGATAAGTCTTTATATTCTTACAGGAGGGTTTTTGTCTTCAATCAGCTTATTGATGATCAGTGAGAGCATATTATCCACATTGTCTAATTTCTGGAGAGTATTTGTCTCTCGTATTTATCTGTCTTTATGTCTGTTTACTAGATGTATCTGCTGCTTTTTTCCCCATGATTCGATATATGCTGAGCTACCTTTACTGTAATACTGCATTTGATCGTAATCACATCAACCATTTCCGAGGTTGACGCGATATTCTTTTGTCTTATCACCAAACAAAAGTGGGATTTCATTCATGGAATATCTTTTCAAACATGCTGATGAATGTAATTAGGATGAGCACACCTTTAAAATATGGCTCACACCCTGTAAACACACAGACGCTTCTACTCATCTGATGATTCAGCCCCGGACACATCAAGAAGGAGTCTTTCAAAAGTGATCTGACGCACTTAATTTCGCTGGATTATTTTAATTATGTCTCCTGGGGGTTGTTGTTTTTCTGCTCCTGGGGTGACATTGTGCTGCTTACTTCCAAGAGAAAACACCCATCCACCAGTCTGACCCTGATATCACCCACCCTCATTTGTTTCCCATTTGTGGCTCTTCAAAGACGTGGCCACATGCACAAGCTGAACAGTTTTCTTCAGGGGTTTCGCAATTAAGAATTCAATGCCCTCAACTTAGATTTACTGCATGCGGTTTAGCTGGAGACATATTAGTAATGTGTAGCTGACTAATAAACAGTTCATGTGTTATCCTGCAGTATTGCATGTCACTCTTTTTATTATAAGAAATTAATTACAAATGCCATGAGAGGACTATAATAATCATTTAAATGTAATTAATTGGGACAAATAGCATTAACATTCCACAGCTGAGAGGCAAGATGTTTTTAAAACAGAAATGTCAGTTTTTCCTAATTATTCTCTAAAACTTTTGACTTTAAAATTCAAACCAACCACTAGGCCATGCGCCTTGTGATAAAGAAATCATTACACTCCTGTGCACTAAACTACAAACACAAGTATATTTGTGTACACATTTTCTTATTAGTGTAATCAAATACATTGTAAAGAGGTGGTTGGGATGGATAGCAGAAGAGAACTATTAACCTGTAAACCCCAGTTTAAGGGTTTAGGGTCCAGTGACAGAAGCAACAAAAGCGCTTTGGTTAAGATTTAAGAAAAATTGCAGGTTTGTTTACACTTTAATAAAATAAACACTGTGTGTGAAATAATTTTTAACTAATTTTACTACTAAGCCAGACCACAATCTATCCCTGACCTTAACCCAACCATGTTGACGTTGATGTAAATCAAATGTATGTTAACTAATCTGGTGGAAATGCAATGTAATCCAGCACCTTCAATAATGTCTTTGTGTTTTAGTTGCATTGAGATGAAATTACTTACTTTTATTTTTAACTACAATTAGATCTGGGTAAAGTCTATGTGCCATCTTTGCATCACTGCAGCCTAAAAGTAAGGGCTTATGAACGGTCAAGTTGATCCTCATATATTCCTTGTCCCAGTAATAGACTTGTGGCTTTATATGGCTCAGTTGTGATTGGCGTTGGAGACTGGCTCACATTTCTCGTGTTGGGTTTCAAAGACAAAGCGTTTTTAATTGCAGCGCGGTGAAAACCTGGTTTGCTGAGCCCCTGAAACAAAGCCAGTTGTCACTTAGCAAAAGTACTGGGGCGTGAGTGGCTTTGCCTCACCTGAGAAAACACAGTGCTGGAAATGTGTCACTTCTTATGACCTCACAACTGGCGCCCATTAGAAATGGTTTTGGCACTACTTGTCCATAAAATGAGTCCGTTCAAATCTACAGTGTTGAATCCCACGAATGATTTACTACATAATCCATCTCTGCTCCCACAGAGGCAGATACGAGGCAGGTTTTTCCTCCCTGTGGTTGAGCGCAAATACAATTATATCAAGTTTACACTATAAAGAAATGACACGTGCATAGCGTAATTCTCTCTTATTGTGCTTCTATGGTTAAACATTCCACATTTCTCATCTGTGTCTTTTGATTCTGCTACAGTGGCACTGCCTCCGCTTTGGAGATTGTAATCTGCATGCACTGTCGCGGCCGTAAATCATTTCACGCTCACATCAAATGTACGTCGCATGTGCAGCAGAAGCATCAGACGCCTGCACAGCCTGTGTTCTCTTACTATCTATGTGTCATTAATCTGGCACGAATCTGACGTGGCAGAAGGATGTTTATCAGTTTTACCATTTTTCATACATATTTCTAAGTCTGTGCAGCCCCAGCGTGGTGACTATCGGCTATTTTCTGTGGCACTCCCATTAATGAATTGTTACACTGCCTAGTGGATAACGGAATGAAGGAATGGCTTTCTGTGTTAGTGGCTGCCACTGCCTATCCTATCAGATAATTAACTTTTTGCAAATAGACTGCGTTGACTACCAAACAGAGTAAGCCCGCACAATTAGAATTACTTATCTGTGTTTTGTTTTGTTTTTTTCCCAGACATTGGAGGAAAAACAAACAAGACAAACGAATCCAAATTTCATACTTATTGCTCAACCGCTGTTTTCCTCAAACGGCGCCACACAAATTGGCTGCAGATCTGTGCATTCATATACAAATGAACAAGTAATGAATGAGGAGAGATGAAAATGAAATCTCATTGAAAGTGTGTCCTCTGTCTCATTTTGCATATTCGTCTGACAACCTCGAGCCCAGATGTTCAGAATTTCAACAAGGAGGGCTCCAGCGTTTTCCAATCCGCTAACTCGCCTCTTCAGTTTTTCTTTTCTCTTTGTTGGATGGTTACACACCAACAGTGGTGCAATTCAATATTTATATGTTTTCCTCTGTTTGATTCCCACTGCAAAGGGAGGCAGGCTTTCACGTGTCTGGTTTGCCACAGCAGCGATTCAGTTCCAGCTTTTAAAGCAGTGGGGGCCATTTGAACAAATCTATTTGAGTGGGCTGTTTTATTAAGTGACACGTCTGGATTCGTCTGGCTCACTAATGTGTCCCATGGGAGGCGGTGGTAGTGTGTGTGTGTGTGTGTGTGTGTGTGCACGTGGGACCGGTAGAGAGACAGTCTGGTAAAGATAGAGGGAGGTAGAGAGGGTACACGTTTACCTTTGTCAACATTGTAATATGCCACATAAGAGACTTCATTGCTGATGTAGCTGTCGCTACACAACTGAAAGGCTTTTGCCTTTATGAATCCACAATAATAAGTGAAAAGGGGAGCCTTTCAGCTTCCATCTTAGCCCATGAAACACAGGCTAAGTAGCCCAACACTGTTCCGTAAATAGCCCTTTATAGTTATTTAATGGAACCATCAAGAATTTCCTATTGTCCCACACTTCTGAATTTATTAATGTTATTCTCCCATTTCCCTCCATCCAGAAAGAACACCCACGAGAGTGTGTGTGTGTTTGTGCATGCGTGCACGATAGGTTGTGCTTGGAGCCCCACCCCCCATCTCGTCCGAGGATCTGTCAGTGCGCCGAATGTGGGACAAGAGCATTTGCCATTCTTTTTGAAGCTGCTGCTGTCTGTCTATGCAAAAGTGCCCTAACACCTGCAGGACTGTAGCTGGAAGCTCGGGCCTTGCGGTGCCACTGAGCATGATTAAACACACCGGCAGGAGTGATTTATTCCCACTGGAATATGAATTTTGCAATTTCAGTCATTGAGCTGAATATTTGGCAAAGAGGATGTGTCGGTGAATTGTGATGCCTGCTGTAGTTTGTCTGCCTCTGAAGCCATAATCGAAGTGGTCACATGAGTTTGTTTATCCGCCTAAGACTCTCAGATTCTTGTGACCCTGACCCTGTTACAAAGCCGACCTGCAGCCCTAGCATCCATATACAGTCTGAATGTGAATGTGTCATTAAGCTGCACTCTTGTATATTCCATTGAATTAGTTTTACATAATGACTTGGATTTTGCTTAGAGAGCACATTTGAGCAGTTGGGAAGGGGGGGGACAGTGTCGGAGAAGGCTTGTATTATGAACTTCATTATGTGTGACAAGCAGCACAATATTGATGGAAGAGCGAGTCCCCGTCATTGCACTGCATTAAAACCTCTGCAGTGAATTAATGTACTATTCCTGATCCAGTAATTAACAATCATTCTGGGGCCATATCCCTTTTCAAGTAATCACTAATTGCAATAAGAATTTTAGTTAACATTTAAGGCGAGATTACCGATGAACATGCAATGCAAATCAGCCAACACTACTAATTAAGCTCCAGCTCCCTTTGTTTCTGTCTAGACCCTTTGTGAGCACATGCAATGCAGAGTTTGTTTCCTCGGCATTACAAAAGACTATTTTTTTATCATAATTCTGCAGATAGGGAGCTGTGTAGTGCCCTAAGAAAACGGTTTACGCTTGTTTGTTCCGTTGATTAGTATGTGCGGTTTGTCTTCTCTCTCTTTTTTCCCTTAATTCTTTTTTTTTTTTTTTTGCATTGTTTATCTCTATGTTTGTGTGTCTGCATGCTAGTGTGTTTCCTTTTTTTGAATGGGGCCGGATGTGTCCAAATATTGTATAGCTAGTTAATTAATCCATGGAGAGGGTGTTGTTTTATAAACCACACACAACATTCACGATCACGACGTCTTAATTCAAATCGTACAATCCTGACATCGCTGCCATGGACTTTCAGAACACTTGAAGGAGGCTGAATGTTATATAGACACATATACTCTGTGAGTCACTTTTGCCCTCTCCTAACATTAGCCACCCCTTTCAGTCTAATTTGTGCCACTTGCTGCCATTGTAACAATTCATCAATATCACAGCACTGATATGCTGCGGCTTAAGGAAGTCAAATGAGGTTAATGGCATCTTTAAATGCTCCTTTCTTCCACCCATATGTCCAAAAGGGAGCAGGGTATTTGCAGACTGCCACCCAATGTGTTAGGATTAATTATCGCCCTCCTCAACCCCACCTCACCAGCAAGTTAAAGATTCAGAGAGGAAATGGCCCCTTTCATGCAAATGAAATTGAATATGTCACTCATTATAATTGTGAACCGAGCCATCTTGGGCTGGTGGCTGTGCATAGAGGTTCTAGCTGAAAGTCGGTTTATTAATGTTTTTTTTTTCCTACAGTCTTTGATTCATGCTTTTTAATGGCTTGGCAGATCAAACTGTGGCAGAGCTCGGATGACTTCAAATATTTTGGCCATTATGAATGAAACCCGGCTTGTTAAGAACATTATTTAAATACAATATTTGGCCCGTGAATTCAGACGATTTCAAACAAACGTGTAATAAATCCAATTCTGGAAGATCCACCGCTCGTAAGCATCGTTTGAGTTCGGCGTGATGATAGAAAAATATGGTTATCCCCAGAACAGACACACTTAGCTGCACTGCAACAGGTGCTCAGACTTTGCCCAGCAGTGGGAAGAGCAAAAGCTTTTCAAGTACCACGACAAGGACGCCTGCGGTTTCACTGCAGTTTAGACTTATTTGACTCTATACACTGGGATACAACCTTTCCAAGGATTGTGATTTAAGATAAAGCTTCCAAGCTATGTAGTTTTATTAGCATGGCCCATATTGTTAAATGCTTCCATAAAATACTTGAAGTCGTGAAATAGTCAGGCCTCCTTTTGTCCTGTGGGCTCGGCTGTACTTAAGAACAGTAACAGGTTTTCAGTCAGCGACCGAACTATTAACATGATGCTGATAGAAGACCAGTAGAGCTCTGGGGTGCTATAAAGGTCCTCTTCATTTCCAGTGGCAGCAGAGGTGAACAGGGTTACATAATGACCTGAAGGGAGAGCAGCCACAGGCCCGTGGCCCACCTGTTAGCTCGTGACAGGCTTTACATTTCTCATTTGTTTGCTGGTGACAGCTTAGCAGTGGATTAACAGGTGCCTAGCCAGGGTATTAATGCATGTAGATCACCTCTCAAAGGAGATGCCAGCATGCAGCACAGGTAACAGCAGCTTTTCCTTGATGGCAGTTCTTTCAGTTCATGTAATATATGGGAAAAGCTACGTTTACAAATTATGGTCTATGTTAATTCACCATAAAACGACAGCAGTTTACTGTAGCAATAGCATGATGGTGTATAAAAGTTCCATTCACACATCATAGCCCTGAGCTAAAACTTTTCCTTTGAAGTGAACAATGGTTTGCATCTATGTGGCACCTTACTGGACAAGCCGCTGTACAGTTTGCTCACACCCACCGATTCACACACACACCCAGATAATGGCATAGCCGCTATGCAAAACGGTGATGTGTACACCGGGAGCAACATCGGGGATCAGCGACTTGCCCAACGACACTGGATGAGGTGGGGATTGAATAGCTGACCCGGCTCTACCTCTTGAGCTTTGGCCACCCGATAACGTCTTTTTTGCATGCTGTAAAGAAGCTAGCTGTGACACGGTTTCAATCAGTGGCTGTCTGCTGTACGACTAGTGTACCAAAATGGATGCTTGTCACTGGCACACCTAAAATGGGGTGACGTCTGTGAAAACGCCATTACCACTATGTCAAGCCTCAATCACTCCCCATTGTGTGATGACTCCCGCCCACCCCGACCGACTTCCCTTTACCTACCCCGCGCATGCCGTAGCAGTCTATCACAGCCGTCGTAGGCAGATGCACCCAGCTATAATAGATGGCTTGCCGAGCAAAAGCGACCCCAACAGCATATCAATTACCCATCAGCACCCTCTTGGCTGGATGCCAATGTGCACCACACCCCAGCCAAGTCAAAGCAGTAAGGTGCAAATGCAGATATAATGGTGCTTTTAGCAGTGTACAAATTACACAATGTCAACTCTGCTGCCCACCTGTCGGATCTGTCAGCCAGTGAATGAGAGAGAGAGAGCGAGATAGTGTGTGTGTGCGTCAAAAAGCAATCAGGTAATTTCCCAGACTCATTTGCCCAGTGGAAGCCCAGCTGCTTGCCTGTTTATCTGTTCGCCCTTTTGATTGCTGACCACACATCTTATGTCACCTCTCCACAAACCCTGCAGGTTAATTTCTCCCTCACTTACAGTGCTGCTGCTGCTGCTGCTGCTGCCGCCGCCGCCGCCGCCAGGCAGTGCAGTCTGAGGGGAGAAATCATTCTGCACAGCGGCAGGCACGCGAACAGGCACAATCACACATTTTCACACACACTCGCATGCGCACACACACAGATGAGGTGATTCAGACGGTTGGCATTACTGCAGCTGTGTGGCCCCTAATGGCCTGCTGAAGTGATTGATAAAAGGCAAACAGTTGCGCTGCAGGGGGACAGATGGAGCTACACCTCACACTGAAGCTTTAGAGAAAAAGTACTAAGGGTCTGATTTAACACTATGACATCAGCGCTGTAAAAAATTAGAACAGACTTGATCATTACCATAAAGTTAGAGCGTAAATAACACAATCAGAATCTCAGAGAGAGACGTGTTCCTTTGATTACTAATCACTTTCACATGTTTTGATTTCTTAGGTGGTTCTAATAGTAACGTGAACGCGTAAGCAGCAGCTGATTATCAGACGGAAGGAAAAAAAAAGGCGAGACACAACTCAGCTGCAGGAATTTCGAGTAAATGGAGAATCATTGTAATTGCTGACAAAGGCTAAATTATATTTGGGAATAATATATGCTTCCGAATTGTCATTCCAAATCTAACTACAGTGAAAAGTGTTGCACCTCTTTTACAGACATTAGGGCACGAACGAATGCTATTGTACAATGTAAAATGACGACGGCCGTCGGTCACTGGGAACGTCCGTGGCAGGTCCGCACAAAGCAAACACTGTTCCACTCCACCGTTCTCTCACCTCCACTGCATTTTTATTCATCCCTATTCTTACTACCTTTACACTTCACTTGTGCTAAATTGAGGCACCAATTAGGAGCATGCTCACGTTGTCAATCAGGGTAGGCTTAGGGTTGGGTTAGGGTTAGGGGTAGGGTTAGTGAACAAAGAATTTCTGTTGTAGGGTTGGGGTTAGGGTTATTTCTTTGTGAACAAAGAAATCCTGTATGGATAGTTTCTCTCTAAGACTACGTCTACACTAAGCTGTTTTAACACTGGGTCGGGACAAATCTGAGAACACTTGCTTGGTTGCTATATATACAGGGGAAAACAGAGATTTGTAGAAACACACTGATATATCAGTCACCTCACAGATGTTAGCACTAATGTGGAACTCTACCTTAAAACCATCAGACATTTTTTCTAACCTTCCTAATGCTAAAATGTCTGTGTGCTTGGTATGAACAACACACTGAGATAAAGCAGATATGCTGGGTTAATTAATACAATGTGTCTTTTTTATTGTATTTTTCCTTCCTAAAAGCCAAATTGTTCACCACTGTGAATATTCCTCTGAGAACATTTCACATATACAAAGACTTCCATGGTCAAGAGAAAATGCCCTACACCTGTATTGTTTTACTTCTGATCGCAGCCACTGATCGTCTGCTTCCGCTCCCACACTGAAGTCGGCACAATCTCTCGCCTTGACCTCCAGTGACAATCCTCTTAAAAGCCACACGCTCACATCTGCAACTTTGTTACTTTCTAGTGTGTGGCTTGATAAGGGAGATTAATTGCTCTGCCCGCGATGCTCGACATGCTCACTAACTGTTTCTGTTATCTTTCACTCTGTTTCTGTCTCTCTCTCCAGCACCACCAAAGTTTTTAAGAACCCCCAATGACCAAACTGGCGTGCAAGGCGGCGTGGCATCCTTTATCTGCCAAGCTACAGGAGATCCACGGCCGAAGATTGTGTGGAACAAGAAGGGGAAGAAAGTCAGCAACCAGAGATTTGAGGTATTAGGTCTATTGTTCTGATGTAAAATGCTCGACAAAATGGGAATGCTTCCGCACTGCTTATGGCTCTGCCTGGACATAATCCATCGCGACAAGCCTCGCTCACTTGCTCTTCGCCCCGACTTGCCACCACGCATTAGCGAGCTCTAATAATCATGCTGGCCAGCCTTTTAAGCATGCATGAGTTTTAATGAGAAAGTATACAAAAGATCTGGGGACAGATTTGTAATTAAATTAAAAAACAAAACAAAACTAGGGAGCAATTGGACAGAAGAGAAAAAAAAACCCAACAACTTGTGGTGTGACCCAGATACCTACATTAGCATCTCACCACAGTTGCCAGCTTTATGCAAAGTGAAAGGGAAACACGCACTTTCACTTACAAATATCCTTTTGCTTTGTGGCAACTTTATCTAAATGCATGTCCTACCCTCCTTATTTTGGCTGAAGCTTTGGTTTCCGGGCTCAACAACCATGAGAAATAACATCATCACAGAAAACTGATAAGATTTCTATTAATTTCCCAGTCAGTCGTCAGGAATATCACAATGCCATTTTTTTCCCCCCTTGGCTCTAGATGCCATATTTTCTTGCGACTGCACAACAAGCAATGGCTTAACGGAGCTTGTAGACCTCCTCTCGCCTCTTATTGGCATCTCACGCTCACGGAAATCTAATCTTATCAGACTTCATTGCGTTTGCATCGCACATTCCACTGAATGCTAACACACTAGTTTTCATTCCTTCGTTGCCTTTGCTGGCTGCTGCCATCCCATGCCCATTCAGTCATGAACTGCCGCCACGTTTTCTAACAAAAACCCATTTCCTTCAAGAAGTTTCACAACTTCCTTTCTAATTTACTCTTTATCTTTGACTATGAAAGAAGGCTGTGGTTTGTTTTTTTAATACCATCACCTGCTGTCAGCTTGAATGCCAACGCCGCTGCTGTAGCTTGGCCAATGAAATGCTGACATGTATAGTAAACTAACACATGCACAGATATATTGTGAACCCTAAAAATTTTTGTAGGATGTGTTTGTGTGTGTGTGTGTGCGCGCTAGTGTGTGTGTTTGTGTATGTGTGTGTGTGCGCGCGTGTTTGAAGCTGAGGTCTCAGGCCTTTCTCTATTGAAATCTACCTCTATGCTTAAAAGAGATTGAGTTATGAACAGGGCTTTCTAAAATCAGTGAGTATACAATATGTAGCATGCAAAAACAGCTGAATAAGCTACAACAAACACCTGTTTGTGAGCATTTTATGTGTCGTTCGTCCAATACAGTCGGTCCTGTCTTTTGTACCACTATTTCACCCCATGGTACAACTGTCCGTAGTCGTTTATCAAGCCACCTTTAACTGTTTGTGCTTGTTTCTGTCCCATTGACACAATTCAGTGTGATGCATTTTTCAAGCAATAGTATATTAACTTTAAGAGTGGGGCAGTCTCTGATTTTAATTTTGCTCTATTCTTCCGATATATATAGAAAAAACATTCTGTCCAAGATCTTTTTTCCCATTCTTAAAGTTAGTCCGCTACATTAGTTATTTTACAAATTAACCAATAATGTTCAGATCAGATCTAGTTCATTTACGAGAAGACTTCTGAATACATAACTATTCCACCTAATACATAATGTACCTACAGCAATTAAGCAATTTTTAAAAATCCCACATATTCAGCACCTACATAATGTATATTGTTTTCTAACACTGCAGAAATCTGCACAGTGACCATTTGTATTTGCACAGTTTATAGCAACAACATTCATAGGTGAACATAAAAGGTACAGTGTATGGTAGGCAGCAGCTTTCGTTTCTGTAATAGGAAGCACATCGTGTCGGTCACCATCAGTGTTGTTAGCCAAATGTTTACAGTGTTGTTGTGTGTGTGTGTGTGTGTTTTCTTTTTGTTTGTTTGTTTTCTGCAGAAGGTCCCTCCCCCGTTGTGAACCAAAAAATCTCCTTTAACATATCCTGTCTCTCGCACCTGCAGGTGATTGAGTTCGACGACGGCTCTGGTTCAGTGCTAAGAATTCAGCCGTTGCGCACGCCCCGAGACGAAGCCATATATGAATGCGTCGCCTCCAACAGTGTTGGAGAGACGAGCGCTACCACCAGACTCACTGTTTTACGTGGTAGGTTTATCTCAACAACCCCAAACGAGAAAAGCAC
This sequence comes from Microctenopoma steveboyesi, assembly GCA_032359275.1. Taxonomy (NCBI): domain Eukaryota; kingdom Metazoa; phylum Chordata; class Actinopteri; order Anabantiformes; family Anabantidae; genus Microctenopoma; species Microctenopoma steveboyesi. The sequence continues at coordinate 3,532,844 of JAUMHF010000010.1, read as the reverse complement.
ACACACATACGCACACACTACTAACAAGCCCTTTTTCACTCCGCCAAGCCAGGTAAGTTTCCTACTCGTTTTATGCCTGTCTTCCGTCCTTTCTCTTTCACTGTCACGCCGCGCAGTCAAACCCAATTAGACTTTGGTTACACTCGTGTTGTGAATTCGACTTGATGAGATTTAGTCCATTAGCCGTTTAGCCAAGTAAGTTTCCGTTTCTAAGTGACTTAAGTCATTTGCATACAGATTCCTGACACAATAATTAAGATGCCAGTTAAATTATGCAAATAGCCATCTATTCTTACCCTGCAGCAGTTTAATGGAAAAAGCTCAGGAATAATTTTCAAATCAGTCATTTTTCATCTCTGCATTTCAGCTTTGATATTCATTTGACCATGTAGAAAATAAAGCACAGTGTATTCTCTAACAACCATAGGGACCCGTGTCATTTTTAGCATTCTAGTTGCAGGTTGTACCAGGATATTTCAGTGGCCAGTGGCTGTTAATACCCAGCAGGCCACTATGCAAATACATAACAATCCAGGCAGAAAAGGTCAGCCACTTTGTTTACTTCCGTTGAGCAGTTGGAATAAAAGTCAAATGACGAATATCAAGATGGTTGACGGTGCCTTTTATAATAAGCGCTGAGCAGAATTTTATCTTGATTACACACAACATTCCATTCAAAGGCAAATATGTGGTGGCCCTGAGCTCAAAAGGCTGGGTAATATCTCTCTAAAACATGACTTGTTTGGATGTGAATGGAAGAAAATGGCTTTAGAGAAAAGCCTTGGGCTGCCTGAATGAGGTGTGCTCCATTATGTGCCACAATTACACAACATGGCAAATGAGTTCCTATTGAGAGGGGTGCTTCCATCGTATGGAAAAAAAAAAAAAGCTGGCTCTGTGAGTCTCTGAAGCCGTCCCCCCCTGCTTTGCTTCTTATCTCACCAATGAGCCAACAAAAGGTCCTTTGCACTGTCTCCAGAGGCCGATTGGAAGAGAAAGGTGGCACGCTCACATGCAGCTCTCTCCTGTTCAGTACAGGGTGTGTGTGTGTACGCTCTCACGTGCAATATTGTGCACATTTAATCTCTTTCTCTTTCGCTCTTGCTCTGAATGCATCTCTGTTTTCCTTTTCACACAAGCACACATGCACACCACTAGATAGACGGACAGTTTGAGGCTGTTCTTCCCAGCTCCATAGCATTAGCATGTTTATTACTATTGCCTCTTTGCTCTTCTGTTCACTCTGTATATAGGTGTGTATATGTGTGTATATACACACACACATATCTATATATATATATATATATATGATACGTTTTCTTTCCTGGCTTTAGTGCAAATAATGCATTTTCTTTATCCACAATGTTTAGGTTTTTACCAAAGACGTATGTTTAAACACATCGTACCGATACCTTTAAAAAGCAAATAATAAATAACTAATAATATTGATAATAATAAAAGTATTTTTTATAGAGTGGAAGGGGGTGAAATGACAATTAAATGTAAACAATATGTTCTGTGGCTATGTTGCTAACCCCAGACAAAGATATAAAGATTACTTTAGATAATGTGCCAATAATCTCAGTACACAGTTCATATTGTAGGCATCCATAATACAGCCAAACCAACATCTTACTCTAAAATGCAAGGACATCTTTGGGGAGCAAGTCGACACAGTGTACTCTGAGGGCAACACGCTGTATGAGCAGTTTGTGGTAACACAAGGTTACCTGAAGGATGCATTATGATATATTATTTAGGAGACCAAAAAGCTTCCTATTTCCAAAAATATTTCATACAGTACAATAGGTACAGCACCACTACTTAGCTCCTCATCATTTCATTTGACATAAACCACGGGGTGGTTTATGTCCAGCATTAAGACCGGCAAAAATAATTCCTCATCTCCTTAGATCCTTTGGTGGAGAAATACAATAGTTGCACACTGTTCTGTGCTGCAGCATTGAGAGAGAAATAAATAAGAAAACAAAGACAAGTGCTACTACACCAGGCCTAATACATATAAAGTGACTGTTCATTTAGTTCATTTGGGATCCAATGGTCTGTGGAAACGACTCCAAAGCATCTGTTGTGGGAAGTTCGCCACAGGGGGTGGTGCCTAATTCCATGAAGGAAAGCACATTGCTGTAATTGCCATGCTATGAGCAGAGGGGACTTGGGGTGACAAATCCAAAGTACTGGGGCTATTAGTATTCGTATGGGCCTCCAACTTGATGGGAAGTGCCATTAGTAATGAACTTCCAGGCTTAGAGAAGCGATTTGCATGAAAGGCGACCCCTAAAACGTAATGATGTTCCAAGTCAAATCTTCCAGGCCACAGCATGAGGTATGGCAGCGTCTTGTGCCTTCATTTTTGATTAAGTTTTAGATGACCCAACTCATATGCAACTTGGATTTATGGATGTCTTTTTTTTGGGAGGGGGTTGAGAATGACAAAAAGAGATTGAGAAATGAACAAACAGTCTCATGACTGGAATATTAGTTGGTTTAAGTTTGTGAATATGCCTCTGTCAGATATCTGTATATACACATGTACCTCGAACCAGGAAATGTAAACACACAATGCAGCCAAAACAACTTGTAGATGCTAGCCTCTAGAAAAAGTCTGCTAGAAATAGTTCCACCAGAATGATGTGTGCATCTGAGAGCTGCAGTTCATGATTCAGGCATGATTAAGGATTTATATTGGATCCTCATACTTCCATTATGCTGTCAACAGTCATTTCCTGTGCCCCACACAAAAGCATGCAAACTTATGCAGCTGTGCACAACTTGACAGTGGGAGCGGAAAATGGGAAACCTCTCTTCTGTGACGGAAAAACAGAATGCATCATTTCCATTTGTATGGAATGGTGCAGTGCCACGGTCAAAGCCGTGTAGCCTAGACAGATCTTTCCACGCATACAATGAAAGCCTGCTACCTGATCAGTGATTGTTCATAGACAATGTGTGCGCTCAACTCTTTGTCACTGTTATAAAAAAACTGTTTCCACAAACGACACGATGAACTAGTTATTTACGATATATTATAGTATATTATATTTATAGTATACTATATTTTATAGTATAGTATATTTTAAGCAGAGTTCAGGCTGATGCTTGCAGGATGCTGATCATTGTACAATGACATTTGGTAACCTGGCCAAAAAGTAAAATCCCATAGAAGTGACTGATAACATTTTGAAATGGAATCATAATGCTAGTCCCAGTCACATCTGTGCTAACCTGCACCATATTTCAGCGCTTCCTTCTAGCAAGTACAAAGTGAGAAATGCACAAGCTGGCTGCGTGCCCAAATTGCATAGGAAATTGCATAGGATAAAAGCAGTGTCAGCTGTTTTGGATTGCTGGAGCAAGGGGTGCACTGGGGATGAAGCTAGTGACCATTGTAGAATTACTCTGCTTGTGATCACTGGCTTGCAAAAAAAAGAGAATAAGGGGCCAGCAGCTCCCATACAACTCTCTGGTTTACTTGCAGGCACTCAGGACCTGGCAAGACCTGGGCCGCCACATGGAACACTCACTTCTGTTAGAACAATTATTCCTTCCCTCCAGAAAATTGTGCTGTAGAAACCTGCTGACTTACTGCAGGAGTTTACCCCTTTCATAAATTCAACACATATTTTAAATATCTTTAAACAGCATTCTCTGAGTGTGAGTGTCCACAATGAAGCCTAACTGATAAACATTTATACTCTTATAGTGTGTTGGTGAACTCACCCTTTTTCATGTAAATATGTAACATTTCTCTTTTTCTTTCCGTCACCTTCACATGCTGGGACAAGTGCAACCAACTTCACAGACTATCAATTATCCTCACATCCATTAGATAGGTAGAGTTATTGCTTGGGATTTGTCCAATATTCACTTTATTCTACTCTCTCCTCAATTTCCAACTTCATTCTCTCATATGTCACACAAATGGAGCAGATGATGACAAGTTATTCATCATTGTAATTAAAGAGATGGAATTGACTGTCCACATAGAAATTGATCTCTTCAAAGGATAAAAAAAATATATAGATAAATAAATCAACCCCTCACCCATTTGGTTAATCGTGGGAGCCAATCAGTATATGTGTCAAGATAAATGTGAGACTTTGCAGTCTACATAGTGTGCGAAAAAATAAAACGTGCTGGAGCTACATAGGCGCTTGGGTTGCACTCTGAACGTAATAGATAGCACGTCACATGCTGCAAATCTGTATGTGTATTAACAAAAGTAAACACAGCCTCCTAAATTAATAATTATTGATCCAGACAAATTAAGAGTTTTTTTTTTCCTGACTGACCCTATATGCCACTATTCTCCACTGTGATCTCACAGTACAACCCGGGTAATTGATCCTCATGTCTAATGCATGTCTAAAGGTGAATATTCAAGATATATTAAAGATACAATTTGACTCAAGGGCTTACACTGTTAAATTAAGTGAATGATAAGTGTATGGGGTGATAACATAATGGCCTACGGTGCTGTGCAGGTTGGTTTACGTGTGTGTTTTTGTAGGACCCAGATATTTAGGGTATGCAGGAGTAAACACAATTAAGACTCAACAGACTTCTTACATTGCTTCTTACATTAATGCATCTTAACTTTAATTTAATAAAGTAGTATAAGAGTGTGTGCACATTGCATGATATACTACACAAGACTTTATTAAAGGATATTCTGCTGGCTTGACTAGGTTGCACACGAAGGTCAAGCATAAGCAGTGTGCGAGTCTGATCCAGGTAGTCGAGGGGTGCTAATGTTAGTAGCTTTGATCTTAGCTGCACTCAAGTCATTTTCTACTAGATTAATTGGCTACTACACGGTCATCCCTAATGCATCTAATGATCTTGAGAAACTTTTCAAACTGGGTAAGGCTGCTCGTTAATTACAACCAAACAACTTTGGACCAAGGAAAAGTGATGTGGCAAGAATTGATTTTTTGGGTGTAATTAGTTGTCTATACATTATTACATTCTGTACAGCGAGGATGAGTGCAGTGACTAATTAGTTGTTTTATGTCTGCGTGAAGGCAAAAGGAGGACAAAAGCTTACATATTCTCAGGGCAAGTTTCATCAGCTGTAAAACCCAACTGTCAAGTCTCAAAACATGTGGGCTCAGTACAGTAATTTCCAGAATAAAAAAAGGCTGCCCACTGCCTGCTGTGACACCCATCATCTCCCACAGTCACTTTCGGGGGGGGTTGTCTGTCTGCTAAATTTGAAGAGCCTGGTATAACCCATTTCCTTTAGGGTTCTTTGAGAGCCACGAGGTCTTCTCTGCCAGATGTTAGCAAGCATAAATAATCTCTGTGCTCCCCTACTCCTGTAGCGAGCTTTTAGCCATATAAATTATTGAAACTGCTGGTGCTAGGTTTCTCTTTCTCAGAAAAGAAGTAAAGTTGTGTCAAGTCTGCCTTCTCAAACATTTATACTGCGCGTCTCCCCGGGTGCTCGTCTGAGTCTGAAGATACCACGTTCGAAGTGTCCCGAGCCATGACCCATAAAGAATATCTGGTCCTGTCATGCACAGATGTTGTTAAAGTAGAGCATTCGGACATTTTATAGGATGCTTTCTTACTAGTAAAGTAATACACATACACATCCTACATACCTCCTACAAAATACTCAAGTTCTACACAGTTTTCCCGGCATATTTTAGGCACTTCTGAGAATAGATGTTTTTGTCCAATGACAACAAACAAATGCCCCGTTGATCAAAACAGACCCGGTAGTTTTTGAATGTATAGTACATGAAGCTTAATGAAGCAATTCAGTATCTCACAGTTTTGCCTTCTGTCCTTTTTCCTGCCTGCTAGGAACACTCACGTGGTTGCTGATACACTTCTGAGCCCCCGCCGGCTCCCGCTTCTGGCCTCGGCCTTTATTAGCTGCCCCTGTGCAAACAAAACATATGGATGAGTGTCAGAAGTTGCATTCTACGTCAGAAATATAGTTTATTAAACTTTAATACATTAAGCATCATATAGTCATAGAAAGTGGGCAAGTGTGAGGGTAAATGTACCAAGAATGAGCATGAAACATAAAAAAAAGAACAGATGTCTGGCGGTACTTCAAAGTGAGAGCGTCGGGGAGAGTGGAGGTGTCTCTAAGGAGAAGGTAGTGTGTAGTATTTATATGCCTCTTGGCACTTCCTTTTTATTTGTGAATGCTCAATGTACTCAGGAGAAACTAATGAGAGTTGATGGATTGTTCAGAAAAAGCTTAAAGAAAGGGGTAGCAAAGGCTTCCTAAGGTGTGCTTCATAGAGTTGAGAAAGAATAAGCGACATCCATTTTAGCTTTGTGTTCGGTAAATAGCTCAAAGCATTGTAAAATAGTTTTCTCCTCCCTCCTTTGAATATTACTAATAACAGAAAAAAAAACTGCTGATGGCAGATAAGATGACAAAAACAGAAGCTTTTTTTTTCATTCCCTGCAAAATAAATGGGACACTGTTTTCTGGAGTAAATAAAAGCATTGCTCAAGGTAACAACCAGTAAATGGAATATGCAAAGTGAAATTCTGAGGAGTGCGAGTAAGGGACAGAAGGGAAGGAAGGTGGGGGGGCAGACAAAGACAGATTGAGAGAGAGTTTTTAACATCTAGCATCAGTTTATATTCTACAGGATAGAGGCAGATGAAACAAGTGGAGAGATAGGTTAATGTCAAAGGCAATGTGGCAAAAAGCATCATCATAGGTGGAGCAGATCTTGAAGTTGCCCTTTTCACCTTTCCCCCTGGGTGACCTTTACTCATAACAGTGCATCTGGTTGAGTTGAGTTCTGTACAGAATAAGGGGGGGGGGCATCTGTGTGTAAATGGAGCTTTGTGCCTGGCTTCCTGCCTGCCCAGTCAGGCCTGTAGAGAAAGGGCCCCTCTCCGCCCTTCCTGGTTCATCTCTCCTTTTCATCTTCCTCTTTATCCATCCATTTTAGCACTGCCCCTGAGGGGCATCCGGCACTAACGGTCTCTCCCTGCTTTCTTTCTCTTCCTCCCACTACCTTCGCTTATGTTGTAAATGGAGGAATATCACAGCTACTCCATCATGTTTATGAATGACGTGGGGCCCGGGGGGAGTCGGGGCGCCTTGCCAGAGGTGGCGTACATCTCTGTTGCATGCCCTCTGCCTGGCTGATCCAATCTTCCCAACACTGACGGCCATAAAACTTTCTGTGGGGGATGACACAGCCTTGTAGGAACAGTGGGCGGGGTCAATTTAAAACATGACTGTAGCCTTTTTATGAGATGGGTCCAGTTTCATCACCACTTTGCATCAAATCTCAAGAACAATATAAGAATGTCACAAACATGGCCACTTTCCTGATAGCAGTACACAAAAGTTATACATGTGCATTTAGGCTTTCATGTGGAGATATGTCCCAATGGGAGTAAGCGCGGCTGAAGGAAACAAACTGAGGAACATCATACACTTTCTACCGTTTTATAAAACGTACTAATTTCCCTAGTCAACCAAGAGTTCTGCAACTAATTTCCAATGTCATTGGCAATGAAAAACAGCTCAGACTGTTCATCTGTGAAGGTTCTTCTGTGGGAGAAAAGGCCTGATGATTAATAGATTGACTTCACAATGGTTTTCTCATAATCTCAGGCATTAGGCGAGAGTTTTTTAATGACAAATAAGCTGCATTCAATTAATTATACAATCTCAAAGGGGATTTATGGAAGAAACTATCAGTGCAGGGCAAAGGGGGAGGGAAAGACATTTTTCAATGAGACAGAGTGGCACGAACTTTGGGTTAAAGGAGCTTTCTACGCCTTCACCTTTCTCCTCCTATATTTCGTTCCAGCGTTCATCATCACAGAGGTTTTTAGGGAACACAATGGATAGTATTTCTTAATTCATTCTTATTCCACCCCTCCAGGCAGCAAGAGTCAAATGAAAATTTAAGTGGATACTAGATGATCCCTTGTTGTCAGCCCCAGGGGTTTGAGCAGTTTTGTCAAAGAATTCATATTTGTTTAGCAAAGAACTGAGCTAACTTTGGTGCCAAGCTAAGGACACTTGATGCCAACAAATGAAGAAAGACGGGGTCGATGGAGAGATAAAGTAAACCAGCGTTTTCTGTTTTAAATGAGAGCTGTTTGCTTACAAATGCATTCAAGTTGTTAATGTATGACTGTGACAATGAACTGTAACAGTCCTCTAATTTTGATGAAAACATATTATAAGGTTCCAAACATCTTTTCCATAAATATAGCCAGTCTGGTTTTGTGTACACCTAACCAACGCCAAACCAAAAGCTCTATTACAGCAAAGTAAAATTAGCCAGACGTTTGCATCTTCACTCACTGCTGATTTCTGTCGTACTGAAGTTACTAATTTTCAGTACAGTGGCATATTTAGCAGGCAACACAAACCAAAAGAAGGATTTTTTTTTGTTCACCGGAAATCACCTAGCTTCATGTTCATGTTTGGAAATGTCAGTTTTCTCGTTGACAACAGTCTCTCAACATATACAGCACGTCATTAAGGGGGGGGCCGGGGCTTTTATAGCAAAAGCCAACTCTCCAGCACTCAACGCCCAACTGCTACACACAATAGGATTAGTTGTAACCTGCACAGTCCTGCACAGACGCATTTCTAGACCTATACTGAAAAGCAAGTCATGCCTTGCCACTTAACATTTTCCCAAATCAGTTCGTCTAAGGCTTTGAAACATAAATAACTGTGGCCCCAGGCATATCATTGTGATGTGCTCTCACATTTTAGACCCTCAAGAGTCTTTTCCAGTCTGGAAAATCAGTAAAAACTCACATCAGTCCTGATACATGCCATGTTTTAAAACAGTTTCAGAGGTGGTTTGGAGTTCATTCGCCTGTGAACCCTTCACGATCGACACAGCAAGGTGAACTGCAGAACCATCCCCTGCACTCACTCTGTGCTTTATTAGCTCTGGTGCTGAGCATTTTGTTTTCCATTATTGGATTACTTAAGCAATATCTACTCAATGTAGGTGCCAGGAGGCTTATTTGGGGAATCTGGCTCAAAGGAAGCACTAATCTTATTTACACTGGACGACATATGTGCCAAGCAGCACTGGGATGTATCAATGAGATAAATACAGGCCTCAGAATCTCAGAGGGCATCCAGGGAAATTTTAGCCATCTCAATGTTGTCTTTTTGCTGTTTTTTTATACTCTGCATGCCTGACACGTTGCCTTCTAAGTAAATGCACCTATATCTACCATTCATGCGTGATACTTCATACCTTTAATGTTAAAGCCATCACTTTCAGCTCCACCTTAAATATTACAATAATTTTAGCTCAAGGCAGTGCTTAGACATCTCTATGCTGCCAACAATGTCCAGACATGTGAGGTACAGTAATTATCACAAACATCTGTAACTAATCGAGGTTTTAATTTATTTCACTACTTTATGAAGCAACATCAAAATATAAAAACAAAGTCAAGGCACTCCACCCTACAATTAAATATATATATATATCTATATATATAGATATATATTCAATAAAACAGAGAGGAATATAATACAATATATACACAAAGGTAAAAATGCCATGTTAGTAACTAGACAAAATATTAAAAGGTCTAGTGCCATGGTGAAATGTGGTTTCACCTCTACCTTAGTTTATAGACATAATGATGGATGTGGTGTTGAGTACAGCAACTGTGAATCCAACTTTGCGGTAGTTCATCCAAGCTGTTGGTACCTGATAAAGCAAAGTGTGGGCTCACACTTAAAACCTGTCAATCACAAGATGCTAGATCGTAAAAGTACACGTTTTTTTTTTTTTCTATCTCAGTGTAAAATGCACCTTGTAAGTAGAGCAAAGAAATCAACAATGATGTGGGTGAAAGTGGTGGAACAGAGAGATGGAAAGAGGAAAAAAATGGAACAGATGCCGTCACAGAATTGGCACAAAATGGAGCTGCTGCCTGCCTTTGTTAATCAAGAGCTCTTACATTTGGTTGAGTAATTTTGTTTGTGTGAACACAAAAGCATAATTAACAGTTCTCTCCCCCATGCCAAAGAGAAAAAAATAATAATTGAATACGTCGGTTGGGCTGGAGCTATACAGAACATTTTGTTGAAGAGGATTCAGGTCGTCGGTGAGCGGATGTATTAACTACCAAACTGTTTTTTTGAGAACTGTAAACAACTTATACTGGACAATATTTCTGTGGTAATGTGCTCCAAATCAACAACCTCATTTTTGGGAGAAGAAAAAAAAACATTGCCACATAGAGCAAACATTTATAAGGAAATTAATCAGCATATCTGCACAAAACTGTGGTTTACTTTCATTTCTCACTTCTCATTGTGTGCGTGGAATTATTTGACTTGTTACCCACCTTTTACTGGTTTAAAAAAAACACTAAACCCAAGCTCATCTAGGCCAGCTAATGCATTAGCCAATCATGAAACAAGATGATTCCAAATGGTGTCCTCATGAGAAGAAAGAGTGCTTTATGATTAACATGATTAGCATCCTAACCCTGCTAAATTCTCCTATCTTCCTCACTTTTGGGGGATTTTTGAGCGTGGAAAGAGCTTTAATCAGTGTCCCTCTACTTCAAATTATATGCTGTTGTGTGGTGGGAAAAATGGCTTAGGCTCACACTGCTGAGAAAAATAAGCACTGCTGTCACAATCCATTGGTAATGTTTTGTGGCTTTTTTTTGTGTGCTGCCTCAAATCTTATCTGGGGTGGAGAAGCGTGAATCAGATCCATTAGCAAAATAATCTTTAGGTCAGAGGAAAAAAGGGGTAAAATGTACGAATGTCATACTTGAAGACATCTGCCCTAAATTCCCAAACTTCCTTCGATAATCCTGCATCATCCTGCAAGAAGGGATTCTCTAACAATATGTCTTGACACATACTTTTCTCTGCCGAGCTGCAAGTGACCTGTGACAGCCTCTCTGAGGAGATTGTATCCACTGAAAAACGCCCAACAAATATATCTTATTATGTCCTCTAGGGATTTTCCCTCGAGAATAACCTCAAACTTGGGGTGAAAAATGTTGTTCTGCTTGGGAAGAAAAGGGTCGGATCAAATCCAATCCTTGTGCAGCAACCACGGAACTAAGGCCAAAATGTGACTGGAAATCTTTATGTTTTTATGCATTCACTTGGAAAGTCCAGTGCGACCACGTTTTAGTTTTTTTCTCAAATTCTTTGGTACCTATCGAGTAATTTAAAAAAACAAAACAGATGTGAGTCCGACGCAATGTTACACAAAATGTCAAACCCGCTCTAGTTGAAGCCGTAAAGCTGTTAGCATGATTACAACACCATTGTATGAATAACAATATCTGGCAATGCAATCTGCTTGCAAATTGCAGCGTTGAAAGCCTGTGCTCTATAAAGTTATCATTCATCAAACACAGGAGAGAGTAGTGGAAAGGGCACGTTTCTGATGGCAAGCGCGTAGTGCCTCGCAGACGAAAATGTGTTGAGGCTTTTGAGCCAGTGTTGTTGTTGTTGAGAGCCAATATTACACAATTGTCTAACACGGGAGCATTTCAAACTCAAGCCGACACGTTGAGCCTTTTTCCTGAACTGCACTCCATAAATCTGTCACGCAGCACCGTGTACACATCACCTCAGACTGCACGTGTGCACGTGTCTTGATGTAGCACGAGCTAAACAAACATGTAAACAGTGAGCGAGCGCAAACTGAATGGTACCTTTATCGGTTGAGGCGCAATTAGGCTGATTTAATTAGGGCCCAAACAAGGCGGATAAGAGTTGAGGTTGTCACTCAAGTCACCGCAAAACTTTACATAGAACAGACGGTGCGGCTGTATGCGTCTCTGATTAATTTATGCTGTTGTCATACACAACAAATGTGATATCGTCCGAGCTTGAATTTTTGTTTGATGATCAATAGATGTAATCTGCTAATGGGCTGAGTTTATGTCCAGTGGCCTTATGTCTTCAGAAAGAAATCTGCCCACTGAGGTACTTTTTGAGCCAGTGTCCCTTTTATACTCCCTCCACACTTGGCACTACACACTCATAGGGCCTGATAGCCTGGCAGTGGCTAATGTGTGCAAATTGTCATTGGGAGTCTTTTTATATCAAGCACCAGTGCTCAGCACTTCTCTAGAAGGTGACTTCAGCGTTTCTCTCCCTTCCATCTCATTTAGTGTGTAGATCTATTGTTGAATATACAGTATGGGTCTGTAAAGCGGAAAATGCCCTTGTCTTAGACTGTCCTTGAGATTGCAGTTCTCAGCGAAGTAGAATAAGGATTTGGGGGGAAATCAGTACAAGTACATTTTTTTTTCTCTCACCTTTCAGTTTTGACTTTCATGTATTGTACAGGGTAGCTGGGCACTGTGTGTTTAAGTCATACAGAATATTACCTGAAAAAACACACACGCGCGTTTGAAACAGATGTGCTACGAGTGCACCAAACAGATAGAGCTACATCCAAAACGCCCTTAACGGGGCTGCCTGTCCACAAAAACATCCCCAAGGGTAATTAATAATAAGTATCTATTATTTTTATTTGGTTCTGTCGGCCTTGTAAGGATATGCTGCAGCAGTTTAGTTGACATGAGCTGTTAATCACAATACAAGAAGAGGAAAAAATCAGTTCCTTCATTTGTTTTCACAATGCTAATTCACCTTGTGAAGTAAACGATGGTACAGCTCAGAGCTGCACATTTCAAAGTACTTGTGCTTATTTTTCAGTGTGGCAAGAATAGTTTTGAATAGCTCACAGATGATCTCACGGTTTTTTGGACTATTCTAGATGAGCACTATTGCACAAAGCTTTCATAAATTACATTCCTGGTCAAAGCAAGAAAAAGATTTAAAAGGCCAGAAACCTTAATGTGAAATAGTTTATTACTTTTAAATGTGCTGCCTAGAGTCTTAATAGTTTCCTACACGGACATTACAGGTTACAAAACGTAAGACACACATAGTATAGCAGGGCAAAGATGAGCTTGGTGAAACTGCCTTTTGTGCACTTAACCCAGTCTGATTTGCAGACTTTTTAATGGTATCAGATATAGATACTAGGGTTCAACCGCCATTATTCTGAAAAGCCACCATGTTGACCTAGGCTATTCCACTCTAAACTGAATGTTGTCCCAGACCCTCTTGTTTTCTCCTTAGAGCTGAATATCCAGGGGAGGAATTACACACTGCAGCGTGAGAACAATTGTGACTTCTTAAAAGACAGCTAAATTATAATCTCTTGAGCACTTTGTTTTAGTATACACTGCAATTTCAAAGAACTTGCAATTTGACAGGAGTTGCTATTTAGTTCACATGGTTTGTCACATCCAATTACTATATTCAACACGCATCCATGCTCCTAGGCTTGCTTCTGGCTATTGTGTTTGATCAGGTATACTTTTGACTCACTGTAAAATCGACTAATTGTCTGTTCGACCTTGAACAGGCTGAAGGGAGCTCGGACACAAGCTACCTTGTACAATTAATTCCTTTCTCCCGCCTCCCTGTCTTTCTCCATTAGAATGAACAGCTTTGGAAGTGCAGTTTCTCACATTAGACAGTGCTGTCATTCCGTGATAGCTGTTAACGTGGTGCTTTAATAAATGATAAGTTGTTCCGACCCTTTTTCCTTTCAGTTTCACTGTTAATCATGCGTAGTCTTTAGAGTGTGTTTCCTCTTCGAAATGTGCTTCCTCGCTGAAATTTAAAAAGTGTTTTTTATTTACTCAAAGTGTCAAAAACGTTCACGTAACTGATTTAAAGTACAGTTTTGGTCATTTCTGCATGTTGTATTGTTTCTGTCCTCTAACTTAATGTGCCAGAAACTAAAGTCTAAAGCTTAAGCATCTCTCATTACGTTAATGGCCACTAAAAGGGGTAAAGATGACATACCCAATATATTACAGCAAGTCAGGGGCTTACAGTGATCAACTATGTAAGGACACGTGGGCCAGAGTGTCCTGCATAACTTACAGTGCGCCACTGCCAAGAAAATGACCACCGATCAATGAATGCAATATGAAAAAATAATTTATTAAAACAAATGGCAAAACAGAAGAGACTGCAGCTGCATGAGCTGCTTTTAAATATGTAACAAACATTTCATTTCCACCACCAAAAAAAAAAGTTCAGGCAGGGACACAGAGTTGCATCAGAAAGTTTTGCAGTTCAGTCTGAAGTCACTCATTTGTAATACAGTCTATTTCTGAGAAGATTTATCCATTGAGGTGGTTTCTCATGCCAGATACCCAAAAGCATTGTTGGAAGGCGGCCATGCTTGTCGTTTGGCTGTGTGCACACTACAGCGTCTCAAAGCTGTTAGCGTCTCAAAGCTGTTGCAGACTGATGTCTCCTCATGAAAATTTAATGAAGAAAGTGCGTCGGAAAAAGGTGTCGTTTACCAGAGTAACGGAAGACACTAATTAGACGTGTCACAGAAGGGAAAGGAAAACCTAAAGGTGCACATAAACCCTCATTGGCATTCAGAAATAAGCAGGTCTTGTTTTGCAGATTAACACTTAACTAGCATTGCAGAGAGGCAGACGTTTTGCATATGGGGACCTTATGGCGTATGGAATATTCCGCTCAGGTCGTCTCTGGAGCTGCAAGCCAGAAATCCATCTTGTTCAGAGCAGTGAGCTTCAGACAAAGCTGCTCTAGGCTTTGATTTTCTTTGTTGTGCTAAAAGAACAACGTTTGGAGCAAAGAACTGCTTCCCAGCTCCCACTCTTAATGCTAAGCTAAGTTAAGCAGGCAATGGCTGGAGGTTTAAATTTCATGGACAGACGTGAGTGTCACTGATTTTGTCATTTATTTCTGCAGGAACAAAAAGGGACAAAAAATTAATATTACCTTTCACCTGTAGCTTCTGTCTTTCACTTAACCTGTGTTTTAAGTTTATGTCATTTTGTGTATGCATATATGTAGTTAGAATTATTTGTTGTTTGAGAGATTTAATAGTGTAAAAAACACATGCTACTCTCAAACCTTTTTTCTGTTACGCAATTATCTCTACACATGGCCAACACCTTCCCTCTTTGTGTCCACTGGGTCTCCCTCCTCACTAGCTCGGGGTTTGAGGAGGACCCCTGACTTGTTTAGTTTGCTACCAGATCTCTCATCTATTTCCAGAGGACCAGCTGCCCCCTGGTTTCCCCACCATAGACATGGGCCCACAATTGAAAGTGGTGGAGCGAACACGCACTGCCACCATGCTCTGTGCCGCCAGTGGCAACCCAGACCCAGACATCTCATGGTTCAAAGACTTCCTCCCTGTCAACACCACCAACAACAATGGACGTATTAAACAGCTCAGATCAGGTAGGTTTCCTCTGCTGAAAACCTAATTAAAATTCAGGGAGTTGTCTTTCTTGTTTTCCTCTATCTGATCTGCTCCCCCGATGTCTCTTCTGTTCTTTCATCCTCTTCTTCCTCCCATAATTTAACTTCTCATTTGGCTTTTGATTTTTTAGGTAATGGCATTGTTTCTACTACTTCCTGTGCTCTACTCTGTGTACAACCCCGGTGTGTGTTGTCTGTATGTGTGTCTCCCTTTGTCTTCCAGTGTTGTCATGGGCTGTTGGGACTGTTCCCCCTCTCTGTTTGCTGGCTTCTGCCCTAACTCCTACCCCCATTGCTCACTGCTGTGACTTTTTACAATGACTTCCTTTGCTGTTTTGTGTTGATTTCATTTCCACTGCATTGGTGCAGTATTTTTTGGATCCATTCTCTTAATTTCTTTTTTTTTGTTGTTGTTTTTTTTCTACAATTAATATTCAACATCCAGCTTCATTCAGAATCTGCAAAGGAGTGCACATGATTTTAAATTAAGGGAACACGCAGAAAAGCAAATTAATCGGAAGTTCTGTGCATTTGTTGAAGTTTTATTTTGAAAGAAGGATCCTTAACCCTCCTTTGAAAAAAATATTTGCTCTGTATAAGAAGCTGATTCAGGTTAAAGAGAGACACCTAATTCTGAACACTAATCAGCCACAGTAGTGCGTAAAACTTCATAAAGCTTCCCTCTCCCCCTTTGATTCTTTGAATTTACAGCCCCTGCTTAAATGTCTAAATGCCTTCTCTGTTTTTATTTGCCTGTGACATACCCTAATATACCCACTCACTTCATTCCAAGACAGAGATTATTCAAATTTCTCAAAGTGTTACATAAATAATACTATAGATTTTCATATGCAAATTAATGGCACAAACTACTTGTAAACTCTAAGTCTTGTATGTTTGACCACCTGTCTTCACAGATTTCACAGCTGTCCTTTTGTTAAATCGTCTTGCTAACCTTACTTCTTTGCTGACTTGTTTTCTACAGAACTGTGTAGAATTAACCCTTATTTCTAATGTGCGACTTGATTCACATAGATTTGATAAAGCATTAACAAAATCATTGTTAACTCAACTTACCTAAAGAATATAATCATATTCTTATGCTGTCTTTCTTCTCTCTATATTTTTAAATCTACAGAATCCTTTGGTAAGTGCTTAGCTCTAAAGCACACATCACTCCCCACTAATTTCCATGTTTCCAACAACTATTAAAATGCATGGCATGCATTTTACTAACAGATAGCTTAGTGTCAGGGATATTACTGGAGGCACACACACTTCTTCCCTTCACCCCACGGTGTTCAAGTGTCCTAACACTACCAGCTACTTTATCACCTCTATCCAGAGATTATAATCACAAAACTGTAGCTTAGTAAACAGTCATATACTGACCTGGGTAATGACCTGTCCTCACATGTTTGTTACTCACTCACTCACCCAACCAACCACTAGACCACCTATCTAATCTTTAACACCAGCACAATAGGTATGGACATTTCAAGAATTTCAGGGAGGTGTCCAGCTCAGGTCAAACAAGGTTATCTTAAGGTTTCTGAACTATGTATCATATACAAAGTCCTTAAAGTCTTTCCCTTCAGTAGATGCTCTTCAGAAGCCATTGCCACTTCCAAAAATGGCACCTCCCCGTGGTACACCAATGTACAAGTTCTTCTCTCTGACCTTTGATTTTTCAATGATGAATCCTGTCTTTCTTTGCCAGTAGAATACAGAAAAGTTCTTATTCTCTTTCTCTCTCCTTTCTCTTTCCTCTAGTACCTTTATTTACGTACCCTGTTAAATCTAATTTGATTCTTCTTCCAAAGCCCCCAGCCTCTATCTACTCGTACTAATGCTTCTTCTTTCTAATCTTATTTGCATTCATATTATCCACCCAGGTGGTACACCAATAAGAGGTAAGAGTGCTGAACTGATGTTCACAGAATGAAAATAATACAAATTCATTCTTGCTGTCAACCCATCCATTCACTCGAATCACCTCCATTTCTGTCCTGTTTACCAAGACCAAATCCCATTACATTCACACGGACCTTCCTTCTTATTTGTCCTGTTTCGTTGACTAAATTTGTATTCCATTTTTTTTGTCTATGCTTTATTTACTCCTTTGTACTCTGGTTTCAAGAGCCTGTTTAGCTCAGTTGTGATATGCTTGCCCTGGCTCAAATAAGCATATCCAATGACAATTATTTTTTTAAACTATATTTTTCCGTTCATTTTTGTTTTCTTTTTGGCCATAGCGAATCATGTGTCCCTCTTTTTGTCCAACTAAAACAACCAAGCATTTTTTCCCCCTTAGCTGTTCTTGTTCAGCACTAAAAATATGCACAGATGCTGTGGAATCACGCAGGCATGCTGAAGACAACATTGCCTCTCCTCTGGTTTTTTCTCCCAAAGAATTCTTTCTATCTTTGCAAACTATTTTTTTTCCATTTCTTCTATTTGCTTTCCTCTCCTGTACCTCTACAAAAAAGCCCCAACAACCACTTTTTTGATAAAGTTTCTACGGTGCTTTTTTCTCTTTCACCTATTTTTCTTACTTTTCTTGGGTTTGGAGACTATTTTACTTTTTGACTTTTTTTCTTCAGGGTTTGGGGAAGGCAAACAGTAGAGTCTGGCGAGGACCTGATTGGCTCATTTTTGCCGTGTGATATGAAGCTGGAGAGTTGTTGATGCATAAAGCCATTTTTCCCTGGGTCATGTGACACCACACTGCTGATCCCATTGGTGGATTTTTATGGGTGTCTTTTGTAGCTTTCATAAGCTAAAGCAGTGGCTGGTTTCTTTCTTGTCGGCTCAGGCTGATATTTTGAATTTTGTCTTCTAATACAATTGCATTTTATTTTTCAGCTAAGGGTTGTCAGAAGGTTGTAAGTTGTGCCGACATACATTTCTTGCTAAGATTTGCATGTCAAACCTTTTGTTACAGAGGGTTGAATGTTGGTTTTGCATTACACGATACTTCAATTAAGATTTTTCCACACATGAGCAGCATTTTTCAATTTTTTGTATGCGCTGCAATTTTTTTAGTTGAAGTCTAAAAATTATCCTGTTGGTGACAATTACACTTGATCTGTGATTGAATATGCTAAAATTCATACCTAAATTTATTTCATTCAATTGTCCTTCCTTGTTATGCTGCTTTCTTATACTGTAAACCTCTTTTGTTTGATCCATGTTTCCCTGAAGCAGTATCACTCATCCCCATATTGACCAGTGCAGTGACATGTTGTATATTGAAGGGTCTGCCCCAATTCTTGTGAAATTGGAAAAAAAAAGTGAAATTAGGACATTTTTTGACATTGGCGCTATTTAGACCCTGCAGTCTAATAGGTAGTGCTCACCTTGAAATTATATACAAGGTAAATGTATTATAGGCAGAACATAATATAGGTCTTTTCTTTGTTGCCCTTTTTTGTTTTGGATTTGGTTGACTATGTGTTATTTGCTTTTTTCGCTTGTTGTTACTTTAGACCTGCTAAGATGAATTATATATTTGTATTGCAATGTCTTGCATGATCACCATTTGCAGCTATGTATACCTCGCCTATAGTAGAATAACTCCATTTACTTCAGGGGTCCATGTCGCAATATACCGTAGAGAGTATAGTAACAGATACAATATTGGAAATACAGGATTTCATTCATGCAGGATATTGTTTAATTACAACTTTCCTCAAACTGTTCAACTGTTTGAAGGGACAAAGCAAAACTAGAAAAGAAGGCGGCTGATGTTGGCCTCCTTGAGGTCAAACAACTTCTTTTCTTTGCATTTTTGTTTATGAACTTAAAACAGAACAGACATTGTTTTAACACAACACACTCCACTACCCCATTTGCTATTCCCAACCAGGAGCCCTCCAGATAGAGCAGAGCGAAGAGTCTGACCAGGGGAAGTATGAATGTGTGGCGACCAACAACGATGGAACACGCTACTCTGCTCCAGCTAATTTGTATGTCAGAGGTAGGAAAAGCATGCTAACAACCCTGGGTTGTTTCTATCAAACATTGTAACACATTCTTTTTAAAATTCATGACGAAAGTTTAAGTCAGCCAATAAAGTCTACAGGCCTTGGTCATTGTAAGTATGCCTGTTTTTTTCAGCTTTTTTCTTTTTTGCACTTCACTTACCTGCACTGAATTGAACGTACGGTATTTACTATTCTATGTGTTTCTGATCCTCTGTTGATTATCCTGAACTTAACACCAATGACTAGATTGCTTGCTGTGTTGATCTACTAATTTCAAACCTGATTGTCGGAGGTGGCTAACGTTGGGTGGCCATCCTCCATCATTCCTAACTCTTTCCCTAGCAATGAACAAATTGTGGAACCCTTTTTCCCTTCCTATTGATCAACACTGGAAGGACATCTGTAATCTTGTACTAATTTACTACTCTAAATATAAAATTATTTTTCTTATTCAGACTGTATTTAATTATCCTGCTCCACATATAAAATTACCCAAGTTAAAAAATACAGTCAAGATCCACATTGATACAAATGGCTGGAAACACTTTACTTGATGATTTCAGCAAAGATAATATAGTAAAAGTGGAGTAAAGCTTTCTTTTGTTCATCCTTTTTCCACTTTGCTTTCGCAAATCAGAATATTTGGTGCAGACGAATCTCACTTTCATTTGCATATGGAAGTCAAAGCTTTAATTAAATCTTCCCAAAGCGTTTGCATGTGCAGCAGATAGATGTTTTTTTATTTGTTATTTTGTAATTATAAATTTTACAATGCTCTTGAGTCTTGTGGTTAGTTCCTGTAATGGTGAATTTCCATCCAAGCGATACATGTATAACAAAGCTAAATGCTTTAATTGTAAACACCATAATAAGCTTACCACTTATGCTGATCAGACAAAAAGTTAATATTTTTTCTTATTTAAAATGTTTGAACTCCAACAGATCAGACTTGGGTGACAGAGAGGTACAAAGGGCTCCCTGCCGTTAGAAACAGAAGGTCCTTCGAATTGTTTAAGTAGCATTTGAACACCTAAAACATGGTCTTTTTACTCTCTGTGTTTCCCTTGTTTTTCTCCTTTCCTTATTTCATTTTGTTCTGCATCAAATTCCCTACATCCCTCAGAGCTGCGAGAAGGTTGGTGCGTTTTTACTTTTTGAACACAACACAAAATAGAAATGAATTCATTTGTTTGCCACAGAAAAAAGCATCTTAGGAACTTTTCGATTAAAACCAACTGCATTTCCATGGTCGATCTTTTTAAAGATTCACTTCTGTTGGTCTCATTCCCTTATTATCACACATCCAGTGTTTCTGTTCCCATTGAGAATGTCCCTAGTCCTTGTCAGAATGCTTGACTGTTCAACAGGTGGTGCATGTTTGCATCCTTGAGGTGGGGTGGTAGGGAGGGATGATATTTGTATCTGTCTGAGGGTCTAATTGCATGGTCACATGTTAATGCTTGATCTAGTCACCCCCTTTCTTGTGTCAGTGTTCCTGCTTGGGTTCTCTTGCCAAGTTTCTTTTGTTGTTTTTTTTTTTGTACTTAATTTATATTTTAGAAATAAAGTGAAAGTAATGAGATCTACAGCAAAAGGTAAAATAATGTGACCGTAACACCTCTGGAAGCAATGTCCTTAATTCCTATGGGCTCAGTGCTGCTTTATATGTGCACAGCTCTTTCTGTACAGGCATTAAGACTTCACTATGCTCAAATTTTCCATGCGGTAATCTTACCGATCGAGGTTTCACAGATATACAAATATGTCAAAATGAAACCCATCCTTTGTTGTAATTGGCACCAAGAAAAGAGGCTTGCCCTCAGAGATTATATACTTCCTCAGGATGTTCCTGCGCAGGAAGTCATGAAAGAATGATGTATTTAGAGCGTTATAGGCAAGACTTGACAAATGTAATGATATTCAAATGAGCAGGATAATATTGTGTCTGAGGGGAGCGTGAGCCAATTGGATATTAATTAAATATTGAGCGAGAGAAACGTTGTACTTAATAATGCAAAGAGTTCCCCTAGATTTCCTCTCTGGAGATCTGCAGTCTACTCAACAGAATGGGCTTAGTGAATTAGTAGCAGGCAGCAAAAGTGCATAACTATACTGCAGTCATATTGCAAATACCAGGACTACTACTTGCAAATCTACTTTAGATTTACAAGCATGTTAACATCATGGTGAATCCGTGATCAATAAATACAAATGTGCAGATGTTTGTTTTTATTCGGTTTTCTTCTAAGGAATCTAATGAATCTACAATTTCAAGCCAACATCTGTTTCAAGCAAAGGGAGCAGTAACACTGACATTACTTTAAAGTCCAATCACTGTTTTATATCAGTACCAGTTAGTCCCTTTCCGTTTCCCTTATCCCAGAACCCCTTAGTTACATTCTGTACTTTCTGTTTTTATCTTATCTTACCAGTAAATCCTCAGGGGAAAATAATATGTGGTTGAGCTTTTTCTTATCCTGTCCGTTAATTTATCCTTTGTCCTAATTCATTGTTGCCTTGTTCTTAGCTGTGTCAGGACCTTTAGTACTAGCCACATTAGCAGCACCATGTCAAACTAACTAATTTATTTTATGCTGTGTGTTACTTCGGACCCTAGTATTGCTTATTTTGTCCCTTCCCCCCATTTCGTTTACATGGTGGCCTTGCAAACTCCCACGTTGTTCTTGTATGCATGATGACTTTTGTTCCCTCTAAAAAGCCTTGAAGCCATCCATGTGCAATGTGTATGTTATATATTTTAAGTTCAAATAAAAGTGAAGCCCATTCTTTGAAGAAAAATAACCTTTGGTTTTGCTCTTGACAGACATTTTTTGGAATGTGTATCCCCTAGAGCTGTCATACGATATGCTTTTTGTAAGACATCCAGATTAATACAAAGACTGTCGTCATTTAAAACAACCTCGCACTTTTGTTGAGCATCACCTGCTCTAAGTTACGAATCCCACATATGAAGAGCTTGGTAACGTCATATGTGTGGTTACTGAGTCGTTAGTAACAAGCACGCAGCCAAATAGCCAATAGCTCCAATAACAGCTTTCTCTCCTTTCTTTATTATACTGAAGCATATCAATATATGAACTTTGTATAAATCATAAAATAAATTTGTGGAAAAACTTTTATCAGCTCTGTTTTCTCCAGACCTGTCTCAGAGGATCATATCTCTTCTTATATAGCTTCCCTTGAATAACCTCTGGTCTTGCAGTAATAATTTGAATTAGCACGAATGAAAGTTCTAGGTAGGTATGCTAGTATAAACCATAACAGGCTTCTACTTTTGCACAAGTGTGTAAAACAAAATCACTACTACAGGGTCAGAATACAGGGTGTGTGAACGCATAACGTTTGACAGCTCTAGTTTTTATTTTGG
This sequence comes from Microctenopoma steveboyesi, assembly GCA_032359275.1. Classification (NCBI taxonomy): domain Eukaryota; kingdom Metazoa; phylum Chordata; class Actinopteri; order Anabantiformes; family Anabantidae; genus Microctenopoma; species Microctenopoma steveboyesi. The sequence continues at coordinate 3,510,154 of JAUMHF010000010.1, read as the reverse complement.
ACTGAACCTTAAAAGCTCAGCAAAACACAGATCCCCTTTTTTCGACTGTGCAAGTTCTAAAGAGTATTATCTATGTTTGTGTGATGTGAGAATGTGATGCGGCACATTCTCTCACATCTGCTGGAAGTGTGCAGCCTGTTAAGTTGTTTCTTCGCATACAACTGTGAAGTGCTGTCAGCTGTCCAGCACAATTTTGTACATCTCTATTGATGTGATACCAGTATCTTGTGCATGGTAATCGTGTTGGTGTTAGCACATTCACCACTGGAATCTCTAACCCTTGGATTAGATCCGTCAAAATGTGTTTTCTTAACCTTCATAAAACAATCATAAATTATCTACAATATGTAAAAACAGACATTCTAACAGTTGCATTATATAAAATACTGTCTGTTGGTTTTGCCAAGAATGAAGAACATTTTTCTATGAAGGTATTTGGTTGTTCCATTATCTGCTTGTTTTTCACACTCTGTTATGTGTTTTCCAGTGCGACGGGTGCCACCGCGATTCTCCATTCCACCTACAGACAATGAGATCATGCCAGGTGGTAGTGTCAATATCACATGTGTGGCAGTGGGTTCTCCTATGCCATATGTCAAGTGGATGCTAGGTGCTGAAGATCTCACGCCGGAGGACGATATGCCCATTGGACGAAATGTCTTAGAGCTTACAGACGTCCGGCAGTCGGCCAACTACACATGTGTGGCAATGTCTACCCTGGGGGTGATCGAGGCTGTAGCACAGATAACAGTCAAAGGTAGGACTGCTGCTTGTTCTTATGTATGCTTAAAGGCTGACAATTCTGCCGCATGCAGACGAAACTCCAGGGTTAAATGTAGCAGTGTTTACAAAAAAGATTGAAATTACCCGTGTACTGTACATAAAATCTATATTTCAATTTGCATCTAGTTTATGCTAGGAGTAAACTATCCGAGTGGCATACTGAGAGTGCTTTAGAGAAAGTTATTTACTTTTCACTGCCACAATCATTGGTAGAGGATTCCATAAAGCTTTAGACAAGCTCTGGCACCAGCCTCGGGGAATTAGATGCCAGATTGATAATAATGTTTTGCTTATCTCTCAGCTGGAGAGCAACAGAGCCACAAGCTCACCATTTCTGTTCGCTAGAGGTAGAGAGGAGAGGGTACGAGGCGTTTGTGAAATGTAGTGAGTATTGTTTACTGGCCTCTGTAGGCACGGTACTTATCTCTGTGTAATCATATTTACACTGCAGAGTACTAGAAAGATTCCCCAGACTGGTGTCACTGTGTTCACATGCACACGAGGGACATGCTCATGCACGCGCACACACACACGTTTTTCCTAGACATAACATAGAGATATTAGTCACAATATAACAATCTGGCAGCCAGCTCCCCCAGAAGTGTACTTCACATGGCATATAAAGACAATCGCCCCAATATCTTTCTCTCTGTGCCACAATGTGGGAAATTAAAGCAATAAATTTACCTGTTTAAATTATTGAACTGACAAACATTGCGAAAGCTCAGATTAAGGGCAAAGCCATTCCCATCTGCCCAACATATGTTAAACAATGCGCCTTCACCTCACGAATCTTTCAGCCTTAATAAAAAGTGTAGACTAGAATAGACTATTCACCACCCTCCCATGTATGATTGACTGGACAGTGAATGCTAATCAATGTATATCAAACATCAGGTAATTTAAATCCTTAAAAACGTTATAGTGTCATATAACAGAACTAATTACAGATGTACTATAACTATGTCATCATATTGTTATCATCACAGCGTTACCCAAGGCTCCTGGCATCCCTGTGGTGACAGAACGCACAGCTACTAGCATTACATTGACTTGGGATTCTGGAAACCCCGAACCTGTGTCCTACTACATCATCCAACACAAGTCCAAGTACGCAGACGACTCTTATAAGGAGATTGATGGCGTTGCCACCACTCGGTATAGCGTGGGTGGCCTCAGCCCATACTCAGACTACGAGTTTCGGGTGGTGGCAGTCAACAACATTGGAAGAGGGCCACCCAGTGAGAGCATTGAGGCCAAAACAGCTGAGCAGGCACCCAGCACGGCACCTAGGCAAGTCAGAGGGCACATGCTGAGCACTACTACAGCCGTCATCCACTGGGAAGAACCAGAAGAGGCTAATGGGCAGATCATGGGCTACCGAGTGTACTACACTATGGATTCTACCCAGCATGTAAACATATGGGACAAGCAGATTGTTCGAGGGAATAACTTTGTCACCATCCAGGGCCTCATACCCAATAAGACCTACTACATTAAGGTTCTAGCCTACACCTCAGTAGGTGACGGACCACTTTCTCAAGACTTGCAGATCATTGCTAAGACAGGAGGTGAGCATTGCTTGTTGTCGTTGTACAAGAACCAAAGTGAGAGTTAATAAAAAGAGAAACTGAAGAAAGTGTCACAAACATGTTTGCAGCAACATTTTGGATTCAGTGATCCTCATTAGTGGGCTATGGTTGTTAAGCAGAGATGCAAATACGCAAATATCTTCAGGCTGTCAACAAATGCTTCAGTTGGCTTCAAGTGGAATGTAAAACATAAACGGAGAAGAAATTGAAGAGCGTTGTTGTTGAGAGTGTGTTCAGCATGAAATAACTGTGTACTCTGTATGCAGTGTACTAATATGGTCCAGAGGTTCTTAAACACAATTTGATTTAGCGCTAAAATCACAGTGGCATCAGCGAACCGCAAAACACATATAGCGTTCTTAATTAATGTCTTCTATTGAATTCCAGTTCCTTCCCAACCAACCGACTTCAAAGGAGAAGCCAAATCAGAAACAAGCATTTTACTTTCGTGGATCGCCCCAGCACAAACTGGACAGGAAAATCAAATCACGGGATATGAACTTGTGTACAGGAAGAGGGACGACAAAGACGAGGTAATTATTTTCCGACTGGCAACCAGTCTTTGTTAGCTTAACTGCTCATTTGAAAAATGTGCAGCATTATGAGATGTAATGTTGCGATTTCTTTGTTCTTGCTTAGTCATCATTATTACCAATATCTTGAGTAATTAAAAGACAAAACAATACATAACACAACTCTGGAACTTAGTAATTAAATTGTATTAACACACTGAACATTTAACAATCCAGTGTAAATAAATATGAACTCTCTTTATTTGTTAGTAGTCATTTTTATAGCAATACAGTACAAACAGTAAACAGAATTAAGCAGGAGCCATTTGTTTGTTGTTAACAAGATGCATGGCTCAATATGTAAGACATTTGACTGTAAAGTCACTTGTGCTGTGTCAACAAACAAGCAATTTGAGGAATTACTGATACGATGAGTATCAACTTATGTTTTGACTTTAAGTTTAACCTTCACAATATTCACACTTTTGTTATGTAAAGCATTATTTTATTAGATAATCTGACGACCGTAAATGTTTTGTTTTTTTCCACAGAAACATATCAGCTTTGAGCCAACCACAACATACCTACTTAAAGATTTGAAGCCCTTCACTACATACACTTTCCGGCTTGCTGCCCGGAGCAAACATGGAGTTGGAGCTTACACCAATGAAATCTCTGCAGAAACTCCACAGACACGTAGGTCTTCTTCCTTATCTGACAGAGTTTTAAGCTATTTGGGAAGGAATACATTTTCAAATGCATTCAAAATTTTAAGTATTCTGCAAAATTCATGGAGTGACAAGAATGCGAGGAAACTCCTCGGGAGCGATAAACAGAATGCAAGTTTTCTTTCAAAGGTTGATGCATTTGAAAATAGCAAAGATGTGAACGCTCAAACTTGATCCGTGTTCAGAAGTCTACCTGACCATGCAGAAGTTTCACCTTTGAAAAGATTGCTTGGGCAGTGTACCCACGCTTTCCTGTGAAGTCAGGGGACAAGACTGTGCCAAAACACAATTGATTCAACTGACTAATAAATCATTGGATTTTTTTATATGAACACTCATTTCTGCATTGCCCAACTGTTTGGTCAAATGGGCATAGCTGGCCTTTAAGTAGCCTTTTCTCCTGACATTGCATGTTGGCCAAGAATAAAAAAATTGATTTTTGAGACAGAGCTTTCTATGCAGCTACACTGCAAAGAGTTACTCTGAATGCTAAAGGGAATTTTCCATTTACTAAAGCATGGACATTGACATTAAAACTCAATTCAATTAAGTTAAGTTAAATATCATAGAAAGCTCAAATCAAGTGTTTTTATCTCAGTGGTTAGGGAAATGTTCCACCCAAAGGACCTCAGATTTATGAAGCCTTTGTTCAAAAGTGTTCTGATAAGAAAAATGTGAATAAATCTAGTGCCGCTTTGATTTGTAGAAAACGTAAAAGTAGAAACACTGAGCTGTAGTACTTTGGTGGTACTTAAGTCTCAACATAAATCTGAGGTCTCTTACAGACAAAGGCAGAGATCAGGTGGGTATGAAAGGTGTTTCCAGGTAAATGGTGAAATTAATTCAAAACACAAGTGCATGTCAATATTATCGGAATCTAATAAATCAGTCATGTCTCCTTGGGAGGTTCTCTGAACAATCAGGCTTTTACCACAAACCAACAGGCTTCGGAAAGGTTGGTGACAAATATAACATTTTTTTTCTATTTTAAACTAGTTAAAGCATCAACCTTTATGTTTTTGGATTGATGGTAACTGCTTGCCAAATTTGTCTTATTTAATACATTTATTATCTTAAATGATTTGTAAATTTCAGAATTGAATCATCTCAGAAATATTGTATTAGGATACATTATATTTTTCCCCTTTGCTTTTAAAACTTTTTCTTGATAAAGGTAGGTTATGTTTTCACCAACACCATCCACTCATCATCACTGTACAATTTTGTGTTGTTTTTTGCCTTCTGTTTTGTCTACATTTGTGATGTTTAATTTATTTAAAACATGTTTTTTATTTATCCACATAATCCTTCTTTACCTCATTTTGTGTCATTTTATTTTCCTCTTCTTTGTTTCCTTTGGTCAATTCTTTCATCATCACCCTGATCAAAATAAAAACTGAAACTACTTTAAAACTACCCAAACCAACTCAATGAACTGCCTTGGCCAAACAACAACGACAACAAAACAAAATACCTTCTTCAAATCCAACCACCAAACCAGAACCCTCAAGTCCACCACAGGATGTCAAGTGCCACAGCCCCAGCTCCACCAGCATCCTGGTACGTTGGTGGCCCCCTCCTGTGGAATTACAAAATGGGATCATAACACAATACACCATACAATATGGTGCAACTGAAGGGGAGGATACAACTACTCATCAAATCTCCAGCATCCCTTCAGAAAGTTCCCGCTATCTTTTGGAAAACTTGGAAAAATGGACAGAGTACCGCGTGACAGTCACTGCTCACACGGATGTCGGAGCAGGACCAGAAAGCCTGCCACTGCTCATCCGCACAGAGGAGGATGGTATGTTTTCGCTAAGCAAAGCCCCAGCTGCAAATCCAGTCTACTTTTCTTACTCTGTCAAATACTAACAACCTCGTCTTTATCTACAAATCCCTCTTCTTCTCTACCCTCACACCCTGCTTCTAATACGAGTGTCACTACTTGGTACTTGAACCCCATAGCGGACTATGCATTTTTTCACCCAAACAAACTGTGACTCGCTTTCTCAAGCACCTTATTGGGCTTTTTTTTCCCCTTATGCTGCACAATTTCAACACATGGTATGGTGTTTTCAACCGCAGGCCTCCCACTTCCAGTCCCAACTGTCAATTTTTGACACTTTGAAATAGTCTCTGCAGACTTTTTGAATGGCAGGATTTTTATATAGCTGACATTTTTTTCTAGGAACTTGGCAAAGAGACAAGTTCTGGACATTGGGAATAACAAAAGGTGGAAGATTTTTAAAGGCCATTTTTTATATATTTTTTTCTCCTCATGTGATATAATCATTTTTTTTCCTTGCTCCATAGCCAAAATTCTTGGTGTTCTTCAAGCATATACATTACTTGAAGACCCCTTTGGCTCCATTTTTCTATTTTGGAAAAAACACATTTTTATTCCATGTTTTTAAAATCCACTCTACCCATTTTTAATGTTTTAAGATTAGGTCAGTCGTCCGACCTGTTTTTGCTGTTGTTTTTTTCCCTTACCATTGTTGAAATATTGATGTCATGCAGTGCTTGTTGCAGTTACTGCACTTTTGTGATTTTTTTGTCACTGCAGCATTTTGCACTATGGCTTTGGGCAAGATTTAAGGAGAGGGTGAGGGGGTTCTGTATAATTTTGACCTTTTTCCTTCTATCCATGGTGTTCCTCCAGTTCCTAGTGGGCCACCTCGTAAAGTTGAGGTGGAGGCTGTCAACTCCTCATCAATTAAAGTGATCTGGCGCTCACCGATGCCCACCAAGCAGCATGGTCAGATCCGAGGGTACCAGGTGCACTATGTCAGGATGGTTAATGGGGAGCCCACAGGACAGCCAGTCATCAAGGACATCCTGATTGATGATGCCCAGGTACAACACTCTCCTCAGCCAGCCACTGCATCTCTCAGAAACTTCTTTCTTTTTCATACATGGCCTGCAGTGGTATTTCAACTGAATCAGAAAAATTCTTACTTTCATCAGTTCAGAAAAGTAACCAAACTCAGAAATAGAGAACAAAATAGTGCCCATTGAAAGTGCATATAATTCTACAGGACTGACATTTAGAAGTGATTGTTATTACTTTTGCTGGAAATGTCTCTTAATCAGCACATAAAAACTCTCTATATTTTTTGATGAGTAATAAGTGTCTGTACCTGGCTTTTTCTTCTGTCTCTTCTGTCTCTAATATAATCAGTGGGAATATGACGATTCAACTGAACATGTGAGTAGCTAAACCTGACGAAATTTGAATCCCATTTCCCCCAGCTGTCATCCTCTGCATGAATGGCATGTGTTAAACTTGAGTTTAATGCCTGATTATCAATAATCACTTTAGTCCGATTTTGCCTTCCTCAAAAGATTTATCTTATAAATATCACTATTCCTAACACTATTCCTTGCCTGTTGTGCTTAGGAAACTTAAATTTAATTGAACATTGTTTATAATTTATAATTTATTTAGTGTTTACTGGTGTTGTTTCTTAAGTAGTACGCCTTAATCTTGAGTATATGTTGAGATGAAGCATTTGGTGTGCCGTCTGTGATGACAACATCCCATCTCAAGTTTTTTCTCTCTACTTATATCTGCAAATAAGCAAGTGTGTGTCCTGCATTCTTTTTTTACAGGAAATGATCATTACAGAGCTGCAAGCTGAGACCACATATTCTGTTACTGTGGCTGCCTACACGACAAAGGGTGATGGTGCACGCAGTAAACCCAAATTGATCACTACTACTGGCGCAGGTAATGAATCCATCACACATCCATCCACTCACCAATCTCAAAATGGTTCTGCTAATATACCATATATCTATTTAAAACAACATGTATACATTGTAAAGCAGCAAAACAATTATTAAAAAAAAACATAAAACTTAGCTATACTCTAATTAGACTTAGTGTGTGAAGTATGATTGCAGCAACTGTTTTGTTTATTTATGGGTATGATCACGCAATGCTGAAGGCAAAATGTAGAAAGTCAAGGAAAGAAAATCCACATATATACACACACAGTGAATACTTACTATATATGTTAGGTTGACCAATAATATTTCAGCGACAAATACATCAAGATCGAGGATAAATTCTTCCCCTGGTCCATAACAAGATGTTTGTTTTTTCTGTTGCTTAGTTCCTGATAAACCCCGGCTAATGGTCAGCACAACCAATATGGGCACAGCTCTCCTCCAGTGGCATCCTCCAGCAGTAACCCATGGGCCCCTACAAGGCTATCGTCTCCGCTTTGGCCGCAAAGACGTGGATCCTTTGACGGTCATTGAATTCCCTGAACGAGAGAACCACTACACCACCAAAGAGATCCATAAGGGAGCCGCATACACTTTCCGCCTCTCAGCGCGCAACAAGGTGGGCTTTGGTGAAGAGACTGTCAAAGAGGTCACCACAAATGAGGATGTCCCAAGCGGATACCCTCAGAGCATTACAGCAGAGGGTGCCACCACCTCCACCATTCAGGTCAGCTGGCAACCTGTTTTTCTGGCGGAGCAAAATGGCCAAATAGTGAAATACGCCCTGCAGTATAAGGACATCAACAGCCCACGCAGTCCCTCAGAACTGTTCATCACTGCCCCGGAATCAACAGTTATCCTGGATGGCCTCAAGGCAGATACAACTTATGATATTAAAATGTGTGCTTTCACCAGCAAGGGCTCTGGTCCCTATAGCCCCAGTGTCCAATTCAGGACACAGCCTTTGGATCAAGGTAGGACCAGTCCCCGAACCCTTTTAGCCCTTTCCTTTTTTAAAAATCAACCTTTTCCTGCGCAGCACCTGTACAACAACAGCAGCTTCCTCCAAAAACACCAAATGACAGAGGTTGACAAAGTATGGATCATCCAGAGGTCTCTGATATTAAAATATTGTCCTTCCGTTAGTCCCTCTAATCTAAACATGATTTAAGATAATATTCATGTGGAGTAAGTATGTATGTCTTTGTGTCTTGTCAAGCAACGCTCAGTCATTAATGTATAAGCTGGTGTTGGTAAAAGGTAAGAGGACAGTGTTGAGTTCAGTTTAGTACTAATTTCAGCCTGGTTTTGAACGAGACATTCTCAGGTAAGCGCTGGTGTGGGACCACTGGTGGAAATAGATAAAAAGGGATTTTTTGTGTCTAAATCACCCGCCTCCCCTTTCTTTCAGCAGTGTTTGCAAAAAATTTTCACGTGAAAGCTGCCATGAAGACATCAGTGTTGCTGACCTGGGAAATCCCAGACACCTACAACCCAGCTCAGCCTTTTACGGTGAGCCCTGCCGAGATCAATGCACAGAATATTCACATGTTCTGAGGCACACTAAGCAATACTATGGAACTACCCAAGACTTACATAAAACATCAACTCGCTCGCACACAGATCCTCTACGATAATGGCCAGAGTGTGGAAGTGGATGGCAAACTGACACAGAAGCTAATCACTGGTCTTCAACCTGAAACACAGTACTCTTTCCTCCTGACTAACCGCGGCAACAGTGCCGGAGGCCTGCAGCACCGCGTGTCCACAATGACGGCCCCAGACGTCCTTCGCACTAAACCCTACCTGATAGGAAAGACCAACTCAGATGGCATGGTGACTGTGGAGTTGCCGTCTGTGCAAACCTCTGAGAGAGTGAGGTGAGTAGACATTAGGGTCAGACTGGATATGCTTTTGATTAGGGTTGACAGTAAGTGTATATTATCAGTTGAGAATCCACTAAAATAATTTACTCAACTCTGCACTACAACTGCAGGTTGCAAAGTTTAACAAACCAAATTTTGCCTCAAAACTTCCCCCCTGTTGATGCATTGTCCTAAGCCGCCTTCATCACATGTGCACTCTGGACATCAGCCAGGTCCAGATATTGTATAGAGTTTGTACTAAGGAGCTCACAGGAAAAAATTACCTTCCTGATTCTGACGTCTGGGTTTCTACGTGCAGAGAAGTTCAGGGTTCCAGCGCTAAGGTGAAAGCAGCTGCCGATTGCCAGCGATGGGGTATTTCTTCCTCCAGATCTAAACAGTTCTCTGTTGCATCAAGCGTAATATTGTTAAACTTAAAATAATGCCCGTTTCTTGTAAATATATCACTATTGTAGAACTTCTGTTTCTCCACTAATCAATCAATTATATTGACTATTATTTCCTAAAGGACTATGAGATAAAGAAAAGGTTAGCTTCCCTCCTTTCCAGACCATCACAGAGACAAATCTACCAAAACACAGTTATTTGTATTCGTTGCTACATTTCGGTGTAATATCCACCTCTCCTCAGTCATTACACACTGAAGTAGCCCGACTCATTTAGGCATACTCCGCTAAGCCCTATAAAGTCTCTTATAGGCTTTCAACAAAGCCCAGGGTTGTCAGAGGGCCATGGAGCACATCCGATTGTAGAATGACGCTTCAAACCCATCTTGGTTTTTTGATCTTGCTGGATGCACTTAGCCCACTGTTTCCCATGCCAGAGCTTAAGCTAATTAGTTTCCCATTAGCCTGCCACACTGCCTTTTTGGCTAACACTAGCTAGTGCAGTGCCCAACCAGGAAACCCAACTCTGGCAGAAACCGTTATCTTTCTTGCCACACTGAAGAAGGGATGAAAATCCCTCTAATTATGTATTTTTTCTGGGTCCACATAGGTATCCCAGGGAGCCCGCAGAGGGCCTCAGTGAGGTGCTTATGTACTTCCTGACTGACTGTGCTTAGGTGAAACAGAAAATAAATCAGAAATGTGTCCTGATCAAGTGATACAGAACCCTACTGATAATATCAGAGCGGTGTATTTTTGTAATGACACCTGGTTATCAAACAGTTGACACTGTGGGTACTGGCCAATGTCATGTTTTTTTCTTGCTTTTTGTTTGTCCCTTAGTGACCCACAGATTGCAAATGTAATCTCTTTTTGTCTTTTGGGAAGTGGCTGTGATCTTTGACCTTGTATGTCTTAATAAATCAGTCAGATATTCTCAGTCATTCAGATCATGCTTATCTCAAAAAGTTGTTTAGTTCTTTGACTATGCTTACTCTTAATATACTAATAATACTTTATGTGTTATTCTCTAGGGGGTATTACATTGTAGTAGTGCCTCTGAAGAAGCAGCGCACTGGCAAGTTTCTCAAACCCTGGGACAATCCAGATGAGATGAATTTGGAGGAGGTAGGTTTAAAGGATGAGCTGGTTTTAATGACTCACGCTACCAGGAAAAGAATCGCACAAACATGTCATGTGAAATTCTGAGTGCTGTACTCAGCTTCTAAAGAGGGGGGTGCATAACTGTGCACGTAGCACATGTGCCTTTTCTCAAACCTGGAAAAAAAAGTCAGTTGAGGCAGGTAAGGGGGGGGGGCAGGAGGAACAGGAGATGAGTCTTGCTGATTGACGCAAATAGCTGCAGAGAGCACTGTTCATATGGAAATGAGAACATGAAGTAGCCATCAAGTGCACTGAAAACTCAACCCCCATCCCCACCTCCTCCTCTTTGTGTCTGTGGTAATTACCTGAAGAGCTGCATCAGGCCTTCGTGTCTCTTCTCATTCCAGGCAAACCTAGGCTACTGCATATGCACAAAGCACTTCACAACTTTTATATTTAACCAGTTCAGATAATGAACGAACTTCCAAGCATCTCCGCTCTGTATGCATGATTAACCACGTCGCTTCAAAAAGACAACTAAAACTGTTTTTATATTGTTTTTGCTATGTATTATAAACTGTGATTACATGTATGGAATGCCTTTAGATACAGTTTACAGAAAATCTATGGCTCTGTGCATTTAGTACAACAACCTATTTACTAGAATTGTATGGAAGTTTTTACCACTTATGTATCTGTAGAAAAAAAACAAATTTCTAAATCAAATCCTATAGCAAATTATAGCACATTGCACTTTAAATATTAACAATTTCTGTTGTAAAAACGTCACAATATATCTTATGTTTAAAAGTGGAAAAAAGACATCATGTCCCATCTGGCATTGGTTTTACAGCTCGTGCCCAGAGGCCCATGTCTGAAGCCTTGACCGATGGCCTAAAAGTCACCTCTCTGTTAGAATTTATTTGTTTGTCAATATTGGCACTCACCTTTTCACAACTTTTCCCAAGGGCAGCTAGATTTAGCAGTGTTGACAGGAGAGATGATTGAAGACATTATCGGGCAGCACCAACAGCCCTGCAGCCAAAACAGAGCACACACAAGAACGCACACACACGTGCGCGCGCTCAAATGAATGACAGCGGCACGCAGCACGCGCACGCACCCGTTCGCGCACGCAAGTGAGAGATAGGAAATCAGACGCCCAAACACATCGCCTGACTTGATTAGCATAATTATGATTCACTCTGTACTCCCAAGTTTAGAGTCAGATGACACAGTCCTGTATGAAGGACACACTTAATGTGTTTCTGTCAGCTTGTTTGCTATTGTTTTTCACCGGGCCAGTACAGCTGCAACTATTTGCTTTATTTGACATTAAATGGTGATTTCTGACAATAATGTATATCCTCCTGAGATCCAGCCCATTTACCTATGTCCTCTATGGTGGACAATTTGTTCATCTGTATTCTCTCTAAGTATTTGGAGTTACCCCATTAAGTCCCATAGTATTCTGTAGAGGACATCCTGGGCTTTCCAGTGATGTATCAT
>JAUMHF010000010.1:3470510-3497819 GCA_032359275.1 Microctenopoma steveboyesi | reverse complement strand
CTGAATGTGTTATTGGGGTAATGTCATGTAAAGGTAGAATCTGCTGATATTTTTCATATCTAAATTTGTATATATTTCACACAGAAATTGTCCTGGTGTCCTCTACAGTGGACATGCTGTGAAATTAAAATAAAAAATATATTAAAAAAAAATTTAATTGTAAGGTGTTTCTTTAGGCCCAAATGGATAGGAAATCTCACAAAAAAGGAATTTGTAAGACACTTTTTTTCTTTGGTTCTCAGGAGGATATATATATATATATATATATATATGTCATATGTATATAGTGGTATTATTATCCCGACAATAACATTTTCTATACTATATGAAACATAGCCATTTGCTGATATGATAAGTAATGCAGTTTACTTTCACTCTGTAGATGATTCATTCATATTTATGGAACAACAAATTAGGAAATACGCACTAATCAAATCCAACAAAAAAAGAAATCCTTTGATTCCATTTGTCTGCATCTTTACGCATTGTGTCAACAAGAAAAAATAATTGAGCTATGTAAGTTTTAAATGAATCCATTCCTTTTTTTTTCACTATTTGAAGCTGTTATATAATCCCCGCCTTTTTATATGCTGGAAATCCACACAATCTTTTAATCTCACAATCTTTTGTAGTGCAGAAAAAGATGAAATAAGTCATTGATCTTCTATGTAATGTTCTGCCTTTTGCAATTAGCATTTTTAGCTCAGCAATCACAAAAAAAAGAAATCTAGATAGACAGATTTGGTTTGGAGTGGATGTGTTTTTTTCATGTGTGTGCTGGAACGTGTCCCTGTGTGTTATCAACTGTCTGCTTCCTACTCCTCACTGTAGCTGCTGAAGGAGATAAACCGAACTAGCAGAGGCCTTCGGTTCCGCAGGCAGGCTGAACCCAAAGCCTATATTGCTGCATACTTCAAAGACTTGCCTAAAGAGTTCACCCTGGGAGATGGCAAGATCTACGGGGACTTTGAAAACAAGCAACTCCAGAATGGCCAGGAGTACATCTTCTTTGTGCTTGCTGTTCTGGAGATGTCTGAAAATGTGAGTCTTCTCTCTCTTTCTCAAACAGATATTATAACTGTATTTTCCACAGAAATCACATACGTTACTTGTGTTAAGCGCACCTCTGGTATGTCCCTTCTGGAGTATAGAAAATGGTTCACGTTAATATTCAGAGGTTTAAATCCACTGCGTCTTCGACGAGGGTCAGACTTTGCTTCTCTCTGCTCTTGTGAGGCTTTGGCTTAAAATCGTAAAGCTGCAGTTCACCCAAGAAGATGACCCTTCCTTCTTTGGGGAGAGAAACCCTTTAAGATCTTAGCTGATCACAAAAATACTTCGATAACAGGGCTCCTCTTTAATTGTGCCCTGCGTGCAATCCACCTTATCTCTACTGCTGCAGCCAGTGTGTATGTGTGCGTGTGTCTGCCTGGACGTGCGATGAGAAAGCTGCATGATTATGCAGCTGAAGGCGAGATGATGGACTTGATGAGCTGCAGGGTCCATAGTGCTGCCTCACACACTCTCCATTAACCCTGAGTTCAGGTAGAGCAAAAATGATAATGATGGACGGAGGAAAATCTCTAATTTGCCCACTGAAGCATATATTTTCTTCCCACAAGACCGTTTTTTTTAATCTTCTCTTAGAATGTGAAATAGTTCAATCATGTTTCCTACTTATGTGAGATATTGAAGATAATTGTGATTGGTCAAACTGCGGCTTAGGAGAAATTACAATAAAACTTGGCCAAATTATATTGTTGGTCACCGTCTTTCTCAGAGTCTTGTTAGATATGCTCAGCAGTGTGCACAATTTAATTGAAGTTTTGCAGCACTGCTTTTAGTATGCTAAATTAGACTTTCCGTAGCATTGAAAGTTCTGAGAGTTTACATTATATACTTTATATGTAAAGGTCAGTCTATATGCATTCACCGACTTGCTTTCCAAATAGATATTCTTATCCTAAATCCTAAATCTTAAATATGCAACTGAACCTTTTTGGGTCTTAATATATTATAATGGTGGCTGTTGAAGTTTTGACATGTGGTCTGCCCATGTTTTGATCGTTCTGTAATTTAAGTCATACGTGTAAGCCATTTTATGTACACTGCATTGACAGGAACAATATTTTTCAGGTTCTGCATGCAACCAAACATGATATTCATTGTAAACTAAATCTAATATCCACAGCCCTCACTCTTTACTCCATTTTTTATAAAACTAAGGTGGAATTACCTCTTGTAATTGCACTCTTGTCAGTCACATACAGCTGCCGTAGTAGTTATATCAAATACTTTGTGTATTTGATATAATAAATGTGCTCACTTTACACCTGTCTAACCAATTGCTCAACATATAATCACAAGATCACTTGATTACAGTAATGCCGCTTACTAAAAAAGATGTATAATGGTGTGTAATGCTAGAACAGTCAAAGTAAAGTAAAATACTGATTCGCTTCTCTCTGGTTCAGATCATGTATGCCACCAGCCCATACTCCGATCCAGTTGTTTCAGCAGACATTGACCCCCAGCCAATCATTGATGAGGAGGAAGGTCTCATCTGGGTAGTGGGCCCTGTGCTAGCAGTCGTCTTCATCATATGCATCGTCATTGCAATCCTACTCTACAAAAGGTAAGAACATGAAATGATATTCCAGATGGGGGGGGGGTGTATCTCCCTACTACACACTAAACTAACACACTGCCACAGACAAATCTTCTATTAGCTCATTCAAATGTAGACACTAAATGTAAGATTTTAACTCAAAGCCTGAGGCGCACTGAGTCACATTGATCTTTCGCACTATTTGTGGCCCTGAATGTGAGTAGTGCACAAACAGTAAATCTCAGATGAGTAAACCCAAGCACACAGCTACCCAAACTGTCAAGCCATCAAATGCAGACGACCACAATCCTTCACAGAAGCATGCGTTGACTGAAAGTTAATCAGACATCACCATCTACCCTCTTCACGCATAAACACACACACAAACACTTGCAGTAATGCACTTTCACACCAATCAAAACAGCCTTTTTTGTCATAAACCCCCTAGTGGTAGCCTCATGCTGTCATCAGTCAAGCGTAGGAGGGGAGAGCACTCACTATCTGCTGCATGTCACTGTGTGTTGCTGCTGTAGAGAGGCCCTGAAGCCTGGGCCAGCATCCCAGTCACCCTAAACCCCTCCCTTTCTACCTTTCTGTAAGGGAACTGAATCCTAGATTTAGACTCAGAGCTTATGCTGCTTGCCTGCTTTGCCGCAACACAAATACAAGCAACGCATCTTACACACACACAGGTATTTTCTGTACCTTTCTTCAACGTCCAGTCTAAAGCAGAATTCCACTGTAATCTTTAAGATGTTATTTTGAGAATTTAAGATTGTGTTGTGGACAAGCTATAATCAGTTAAAATCCAAAACAGTCAGTTTAATTGAAGAGGTTTATGCCATTCTGCTTTATGCTGCCTCTCTCTTACACCCTATTGTGTACGGATCGATTCATATCAAGTTTGAATTTTAATAATACAAAGGTGAAATGAAAGTGAGCTATGACTGTGTGTATTGTGGGGTTCAGCGCTCTATTTTGTGGCAGCCAGATTTACACAGAGATTACTAAGTCCGTGTCACCACCGCCATGTTAAAGAACATTTAGGGCATAACTAGGAGATATTTCTTTTGCCAAGATCAATTTTTATGTGACAGAATGCTGCGCAAAACAAAAGGGCAATGACCATGTTATGTTGAGCTGTGGAAAAGGATATAGGGATAACATCGTGCAGCCTCACCGGAGACAAACATAACTCACGATAAACTGTACAACTACACATAGAATGACTGGAATCACGTGTTGTATAGGACAAATTTGAATGCTTTACATGCTTTATTTATGTTGTTCACACTTACTGTATCACATCTATGAATCCTGAACATGCATATTTTGTGACTTTAATAAATGCCATGGTGGTAGGCTTATTTGCAGAAAACTGCAGTTAGCAATGTACAAAGTCTTGGATGCACCTGGGAAGTTGTAGTGTGTGAAACCAAGAGCCCCAGGGCTGTGTAAATGAGCATAATCTGTGAAGTGAAGCATCACTAATCTTGCACGTGATGCAAAACAAACATTTGATTAGTATCGTTTGTCCCTCACATAGTCCTTCATTAATTCTAGAGAAAGTTTCTGAAAGTTCCCATTATGATGCATGGAAAAAGTATTTGCCCCCTTCCTGATTTCTTCCCTATATTTGTCACACTTAAATGATCTTTGTCTAATTTCAATAGTACACAAATGTAACTCGAGCAAATACAAAATGCAGTTTTTAAATGATGGTTTCACACATTAGGGGAAAGACACACATGAAAATGTGATCACCCACCTACCCCCAATTGCTATACTGTGAATTCACTAGGATTAACCATATTTTCTACAAAGCCATGCCCAAACCTGATTACTGCCAGATCTACTGTAACAAGAAATCACCTAAATAAAAGCGCTCTGACAATGACTCATGCAGGAATTCCTAAAAGAATCCAAAACAACATCTAAAGAACTGCAGTTCATGATTCAACAATAAGAAATAAGATTGGGTAAAATGGCCTCAGTGGAAGAGCTTGAAGGTTAAAGCCACTGCCTACCAACAAGAACAGGAAGGCATCAATTTCTTGATTATGCCCTAAGAACTTTGGGC
The DNA here is from genome assembly GCA_032359275.1 of Microctenopoma steveboyesi. Lineage (NCBI taxonomy): Eukaryota > Metazoa > Chordata > Actinopteri > Anabantiformes > Anabantidae > Microctenopoma > Microctenopoma steveboyesi. The sequence goes on along the minus strand of JAUMHF010000010.1, from coordinate 3,493,131 downwards.
AAATATTCTTTTTTTTGATGAGACAAAATATTCTGTTTTTTAAGGTTTAACACTCTGACATCTGGCTTAAAACTAACAGTGTTGCCATAATCGATGAAACCATGAATAATTCTGTGATCTACCAAAAGCTCATGAAGGTGAATGTCATGCCATCAGTTTGTGATCTTAAGCACAGTTGGGTTCTGCAGCAGGACAATGGTCTGAAACACAGCAAGTCCACATCTAAATAGCTTTTTATGTGGAGTGAGTGGAGTGAATTCTGACAAAAGTCAACATTATGCAAAGAAGCGTGGGCCAAATTCCCCAACCATGTCAGTGACTTCTCTCAAGTTATTGCTAAAGCTTAATTGCAGTCATAACAATCAGTTATGAGGTTAGTGAACAATTACTTTTTTACATGGTTCCAGACAGGTTTTTTTCCCTAAATAAATGAAATCACCATATAAAAACTGCATTTACTCAGGTTATATTTGTGTAATATTAACATTTGTTTAATAATTGGATCATTTACGCGTAAAAAAACTAACTAGACTATGCAAATACTTTTTCACAGCATCAGCTAAAAAACAAAGAGTCTCACAATCTAATGTGTCGATATTTCTTTCCTTGCTGACCAATGGACCAGCAAACCAGACAGGTAAGAGCAGAATTAAGCAGAGGAAAAATGAATTGCCTTCAAACCCTTCATCGAAAACTCTACAGATTCTTTCTAAACATACACAGTAAATTGGTCATTTACGAAATCATGTTCTATGCTTGGTAAAATTGTTGATGTTAATACAGGTTGGTTTCTATCATGGTAGCAGCCATGATAGTTGTCTGCAAACAATTATTGCAAAAGAAAAAACACAAATGTTTTGAGTTTTCTTGAATTACCATTGTAATATAACCACATTTTATATTAATACTGTAATAATTGTTATTAATGAATAAACTACATATGAAACGTGATTTAAACAGCTTCTCTATGTATTTCAGTTTTATACATTCAAATATATAAATAGGATATGGTACATCACAGGTTATCTGCAGATATTAATTTGCAAAAATAGCTAAAAATAAGAGAGCGAGTAGGAAAAAAACGACAACTATTCGGCAGAATAAAATCCAGTACTAAATGACACCTTTGTCAACCATAAAACTGTATTTTCGTTTAATACAGATCACTATTATTTTATTAAAGGCTATGAAGGGCTTCAATCAGCCCTGTGGTTAATAGATAGGGGTTAGTGTATCGGACTGCATTATACTGTGAAATATTGTTATTAAGTACACCTACCCTGTAGCCCCATGTGCTGTAAGAATGCTGTCCTGTCACCTCTTGCCGTATGTCAGTTTTAATTACTCATTAGTTAAAGGTTTTGATCACAAAACACAAAGAAATCACAAACTGCTGTCTGTCCTGCAGAAAAAGAGCAGAGTCTGAAGCAAGGAAAGGCAGTCTCCCCAACAGCAAGGAAATGCCACTGCATCACCCAACAGACCCCGTTGAGCTTCGACGTCTCAACTTCCAAACGCCTGGTAAGTAGTTTAAATCATCCCAGTAAAGTTTCAGTAAGTTGCTCACTGTGAGTTTATGAATAAATATGCATTGTTAAAATGAACAGTGACGCAACACTGCTTGCTTGATGGAAGGGAGAAAAAAAAACATTCACATAATGCTTTATATCCATTGTTTCTTCATTTGCAATTACTGCTCAAAATGACACTAAATGAGTGAAGCAGTTTGCGGGAAGACAGTGGACAGGTGTTTAGAGAAGGTGCAGAGGGTCAAAATTGACAGTGTCCTCCCTGGAGACATTTATTAGTCAAAAAGGGAGAGGCAAAAATGCATGCTTGACAGCTTCATGGCAGCTGTCATTTTCCCCTGCACCCAAGTCATCCAGGTCATTAAGACCGTCATGCTTATTCAGAAGTGTATAGTCACGCTTAGGTGGCATCCTGCTGCCAGAGTTACAGGATGCAGGAGACAAAAGACATACAAAATGTGTCACGGCTCTGCATTTCATTCTGTACACGAGCCGACACAGTGGAAAAAGTGGTGACAAGCTGTAAACATTAGCGTTTACTTGCTCTGACCTTTAGTGCCGAGTTAAGTGGTGGTCAGTAGTCATGTCTTAGCTCAGTTATGTGATCGTCTCCGGCCTTGGGGAAGCGATGGAAGTCACAGTCCATTTATCACCTAGAAAGGCGATATGCATCTCTGCCCCCGTCCTGACTGAGAGAGACGCACTTAACTGCTGTTTGAGTTCCTCTGGCACCAACTACTTTGGGACAGGTGTTCAGAGCCTGCCAATAATATTGTAATATCAAAGCCATCTTTTTCAGGTCAGCTAGTATGAAAGGAGGATGAATTATCCCTGCAGGCTCATTTTTGAAAAAAAGATTATGCATATTTATGAAAGCTCTTCAGTGATGTTAGGACCATTACTGCCCGTTTCATCCCGGTAGAGGGGTATTTTTCCTTTTGGCTCAGAGCGATCTCAACCATCCTCTTACCATTTCACATATCTCTCAAGCCATTTTTTTTCCTCCCAAAAGCCTTCATGAGAGTTGGTATCTTGGCTCTCATGCTGCTCAAAAACACCCAAACATTTTTTTTCCCCCTACCATGTGACCACTTTCTGTCAAGTCCCAAAGCGCTTCTACATTAGACCACCTCTCTGCCCTACTCTGTCTACCCTTCCTTTCACCTCTTTACCCCTCAATGGACATTTTCATCTTAAGGATGCTTGATGTTAGAGTGACAGTGTGTTCGGAATGGTACTTTCATTGTCCCCCAGTGGTGGAAATGGATTTTAAGTAGCAGGCTGCAATAGAAACACCCGTCGCAGTCTTTCAGAGAGATGTGAGAGTGGGTGGGAAAACGATGTGCAGCTTCAATTAGCTAATGCCCACTTGTGCACTTGTGATCTGCCACCAAAATGAAATATCACCTCCGTGCTGGAGTCAGAACGAATCAGAACCTTAATACCAAGGTCTGAGACCTTTGACTCCAGGTTTGACAGCAGGAGTGTGTACATGAAGATGTCTCAGTGAACATCAGCACTCCCCAAACCCCACGCTTTTTGTCGTTCTCTCCTACATCTGAGCTCTCAAATGTGCCGATGACACATACACCCGCATACCTCAACCACCACTCACATTCAACAATGTCAGTGCTATATTGTCAAAGTCAAGTGACACTTTATGCTGCAGACTACGCAAGCAGTATTCCACCATGTCAGCATTCACAGGTTAAAATGAATGTCAAACAGTATCATGCGGTCGCCTGCCTTTGGTTTGCACTGCTGCTAGTTTCCCCCGTTTTTGCTTTCTTATTTCTACTAAATAAGAAAGGTGGCATAACCAAGCTTCTAGCATGATGGTTTATACTGTATTACTAATAAATGTCCCATTTAGAAAATACATAATCATTCAAGTACTCCTTGTCATGTTTCGATTTCTAGAAAATAGTCATCACATTGCTCTGTATTTAATTACACCGCCGTTTTCTCCACAGGTTCAGGTGCGTCCAGTCACCCCAGTAACCTCCATTTGTCAAGTTAGTTGGTCTCGATTATGCATTTGACATGATTTGTTTTTTGTTTCTTAGCCCTAATTTTCTTTTTTTTGATCAATTTATTTTTCCTGCCTATTTTCTTATTTCCATCTAATCCATCTGGTGTTAATGCTACGTCATCACGGGAGGCGGAGTTTGAAATGACAGCCTGAAAACATGTCATCACTCAAAGCAGACATCAACATCTGGCCTAACATTTCCGGCGTGTTTTTGTCTGTGTTGTTTTTGGGATCGTTGCTCGTATCTGTGTCCACGCTAATGATCCATCGCTGCTTTCTCTGTGAATAACTACCCTTCTCTCTCGATAGGGAGAGTCCCAGTGGGGCAAATGTGCTCGATGACTTCTCATTGGCTTCTGTGTCCATATTCTCTTTACGAGCATGGCCAATGCTTTGAGTGAACAAACTAGCCTAACAAGATCCACTCTTCCATTCCCCCTGTGAAATACACATGCTGCTTACCTAATGATTCACTGTTGGCTTGTGCTTGAGTGGTTCCTTCTTACAAGGCTGGCTACTGACCCCTAGTCCATGTGATTGACAGGTATGGCAAACCACCCTCCAATCCCGGTCATGGACCTGGCAGATCACCAGGAGCGCCTCAAAGCTAACGACAACCTCAAGTTTTCACAGGAATATGAGGCAAGTGTCAACAATATCTCATTGACTGTCTTAAGTATTAAGACACAATCATGTACAATGGGCTCACATAAACAGTGAGTTCAAATATGATGGGGATGGTTTTTTCTTTACCAAGAAGTCTAAATGATGTTGTATAACCCAGGCCAAACACACAACAGTTTAAATGTATCTGTGAAGTATTTGGGGGAAGAGTGCCCAAAAGGGGGTTAGGAACCACTTTCCTGAGGCCTATCATCACCAGACGAACACGGCGGTTTAATATAAGCCAGTATCTTGTTTTTCCTGGAAGGATTTTGGCATATCAGAGCAGCAAACAAACAGGTGTAATTAATACCACAAATAAAGGCTTGGGCCCTGCTGGTGCGCCTGCTGGCTCACCGACACAACCTACTGTGACACTTGAATAGAAAACAGTCTGCCATTAATGCTATTAGTAACATCCACAATTTTCCCACTATGACAAGTCAAATATATCTGATTGCAAAAAGACCAAGTTGGCAAACCTGTGTAAAAAAAAAGCCCAAAGAGCGAAACAACACACGAAAAAACCTGCAGAAATCAGACAGATGATAATGTGAATGTTCAGAAGTAGTAAGTTAAACCCCACCTGGTTTACAAAGCCTTCGCTGGATAACTGTATCACTTAAGCAAATTATATAATCCTGCTCTGTTGATGGCATATTACCATAGTTAGACCGAGTCTGAGGCCTAAGGGCAACACTACAGCGTCTATTTGAAGAGTGTTAATATTCCATTTTTTCATCCCTCAGAAAACCTAATACTTTACTACTACGTGGGATTAATGCACCATTAAACACCACAGGTTTAACCGTCTCCATCAGACTAAAAAAGTTTTTTTATACTTTAACTGAACACTGATGCATACAGGGGCCTTGTATGAGATAGGAACGATCACCCTTCCTGTGCGGGTCCTGCAACGGCTCCAAAATCTGTGAGGTCACCATATGGCTGCTCGCCAAGCTGCCCAATTATTACTACAGCTACAAGTACATTGAATTTCAATATAACTGCACTTATTTGAGAGCAGCGGAAAGCAATTTTGTGAGCACAATGAAATACAGATTTTTATTATAGGAAATGTTGCAGGCCACTGTTTCAAAATACTGAAACACAGACACACACACATTTTGCTGCTTTAGGTGATTCGTGCAGATAAAAAACTAAGTGCTAAAAAGCCCTATTCCATTCACGTTCAGTGTATGTGCATCTAAATACCTCTTAACAAAATTCCATCCATTGCTATAGTACCAAGCTATAATTTGCCATATTAATAAAGATAATATTCACAGATTTTAATGCATAAACCAATCTAGAAAATAAGAATGGTCAGTATTATATTGCGGCTGTTAATTGCTTATGTGTTTCACAGTATGAAAAACTAACTCCTGAAAGTCTGTGGTCATTAGAAATACAAGCAAAATATTTTCTGAGTAATACGAAATATAATACAACCTTTCATGTCTTTCTATTTTCCCTGTGTGATATTATATTTTACAGTCTATTTATTGGCAATGAGGGGCCGTAATCAAACACTGCTTTGCAAAGCTGACAGAGCTGGGTGACAAATTCTGTTGAACTAGTCTCAAGCGTGGTATTCTAGTATGTGCCATAAAGTCTTACTAATCAAATGAGCAAAGCCAATGGAACACAAGCTTTTCTTTTGGGTAAATCAAATTATTTATAGCCACTGCAGTATAATATTTCACACCAAAAACAACACAATGTTCCCAGCTCTTAAAAGTCTACTAATCATTGTTAAGTCAAATTGCATTAATGGATTGATCCGGGCAACTTTTATACTCCAATACAAATAGAAGGGCAGTACTTGAGTTGAGTTACTAAGTAAATGCTCGAAAACTGCAGTAAAAGTATTCCACACAATCATTGATTAGTTGTTTATATTGTATTTATTGAAATGTACATTTTTATGTAAAAGCAACTAGTAACTAAAGCTCTCACGTAAACAGTACTTATGAGTAAGTATTCTTACCCACCAGTAATAAATGTTCATATAGTGCAAAAAATGTAGTTGTACAATGAACATTTTCGTCTCTTACAGTCCATCGACCCTGGACAGCAATTCACATGGGAGCATTCTAACCTGGAGGTCAACAAACCAAAGAACAGATATGCTAACGTGATTGCCTACGACCATTCCAGAGTCTTGCTCGCCGGTATTGATGGTAAGCTGCCATTATCACCCCTGACCCTCCCCCCCCCCTCATCCTCCCACTCCTCCTCCTCCTCTTCTCCAAACATTGATTCTACAGAAAGCCAGTACAACCACGTTAAGACCCAAGGAGTACAACTGCACCGTACTTTTAAAATCTATCAGTAAGTTTTACCAGCGTCTATTCCTTCAGCTCCGTTGTTAGGTGAATCCGCCTCTCACTTACAGCTTGTGTGATGCATCGTCTTGTTAGTGAGCATAATGATTATCATTTGCCGTACACATTACTTCTTCAAGTGTATACGTTTGTTCAAAACTCATACAACATATAGCAAATGTCCATTGAACCTGACAAACATATTAAATTAGCCAGACAAACTTATGTAATACTACTAACATGAACTCTCTCAAAACATAAGAGCACCATCTCAGACAATGACTTTAACAGCTGCAGTCTTTGGCACCTTTCTGATGTGTTTGCACTCTTCATTTTAGTTGTACGGAACAAAAGGCCATTTTGAAATGTATGGCTAAGTGCTGGTTTCTTCACCAGTTTATTGGATTAACCACAACTCCACATGGACACAAAGCTATTAATTAACCATTTCCACTGAGCTCCTCCTATGGAGGGCGCCGGAAAATAAAGTAGCAAATGGCAAATGTGACAAAAACAGACAGATAAAGAGCCTTTTTGCAGTCTCCCAGAAACGACGCACAGCTTGAGTGTCGATGGAACTCCATTAACCAGGCATACAAACACATCTGCACAAACACATTGGAGCCTTTGTGCTCCAGCAAGTGAGTAGCTCTCAGCCAGGGGGACATGAGGGACTTCCTCTTTTCCTTCTAAAGCTTAAACAAAGCCTTTTGGCAAGCAATGCATCTATTGTTTACTTTGAGTTCTTTGAATAAAAAGGGATTTGGGATTTACCATCAGAATCTGAAGACAGCTACTTCTACACTTTACTGATGTGGGGATGGATCGGCAGAATCTTTTGAATACAAGCTCTCTGGCGCTTGAGAACTTGAGAACTGAGCGGACTTTAATTGTCGTGACATCGCTGCATTTGCTCCACTGCTGCCTACTGACGAGGCACTTCTTGCCAAGTTGCTTGGTCACACAGAACATATGCTTAGCAGAAAATAAAGTGGTATCTGAAGCTAATCCCTAAAACTTTTCTACTCATTTGGCTAAGTCAGACACTTTCTAAGTTGATCCCGATCACTGCAAAAATGTATATATTTAATTTTATTGAAAGACTGGTTTTACAAATAGATAACTTAGAAAAAGAAAATCTATTGTGACATCTTTGTAGCAGTTTGAGCAAAAACACGTTGAAGTGAAATTATTGACATGAGCACCAATGTTGCTAAAAAGAATGGTCGTTACGATGCTGTGTCACGAACTCTCTGTTTTCTTTGCTGTAGGAGAACGGAACGATACTGCTTCAATTGTTTGTTTCTTAATACATACACTGTCAGAGAAAATGCTAGAATTTATACAAATCCTGAGTGACAGAAAGCATCGAGCCAAAATCCATTTGCTAATGTGCATTAAACAACTTGCCTCATTCTCATTAAACCACAGTAATGTCTCTTTTTGCTTTTCCTTTTCAATTTGAAAATGTACTGGGCTTAATTGTATTTATCCCATGTCCATCACAGAAATGTAGAGCCGCCTGGCTGTGTGGACAACTTCAACAGTAAAAAGAGGCGAGGGACAGCAGGAAAAAAATTATGTGGGTGGGATTTTAAATGTGTTTATGTTCCATTTTATTTGCTTTTTTTGTTGAATAAGTTACCTGGGAGTAAAAAGACAGTCTGGGAGAAAGGGGGAGAGGAAGCGGTTGCAGTTAGGGGATTCTCTGAGACGTGACGTCCATGCAGATGAGACTTATCTTGGTCGACCATGTGTGCACGGAGCCCCTAAACTGCCAGTCCTAAAGCATTGACTAGCTGTCAGCTGTCTCTTTCCCCAGGATTCAAAAAGGCTGCTGTGCCTTTCATTTAATATAAGCAAAGGAAAGAAGGAGTGAGGAGGGGAGGGCAAAATTGTTTTGCAAGTTTTTTGTTGGTTTGTTTTTCTCCGTGTGAGGTTATTGACATTTACAGACCAAGTTTTATCTTTAGGTCAGTTGCAGATAAAAAAAAACGGGGACACGACAACTTTGCATTTAATAGTAGTAAAAACAAATCCCCGTGGACTGTTACAGTGATTCTAAAGGTGACTTTTTTATTTAATGCTTCTACAACATAAGCCAGCATAACATACCTGGGTGTATCCGTATGGGATATCATGTGAGAAGAAAGTATGGATAAGTAGTTGATGATAGATGCATGGATGGATGAAAAGAAAGTGGACCATTTTATTTGTGGCATCACTTGTCACAAACATGCTCACGCCTCTTATCAAGTAATCCGTACAATTGTTTTAGACTGAGCTGGACTAATCACTCGACACCACATCCCTTTTTTTTAGGTATCCCTGGAAGCGACTATATCAACGCCAACTACATAGATGGTTACAGAAAGCAGAACGCTTACATCGCCACCCAAGGAGCTCTGCCGGAGACATTTGGCGAATTCTGGAGGATGATTTGGGAGCAGAGGAGCGCCATCATCGTCATGATGACCAAACTGGAGGAGCGATCCAGGGTAAGAGAAAACCGTTGATTTGATGCTCATTACTTCCTTATCGCTTTATTTTGTTAATTTGTGTACAGCATGTTTTACTCAGGCCCGCCCGAGATGCCCTCATATTTATTTCTCGAGAAGTCACTCTCTCTTTACAACAACGCACTCTGCTGTTGTTTAGTCATGACTGATTAGTGGCTTACTTCATTAGCCCAGCACTGCTGAAGGCACTAGATTACAATCAGTGATAAAAAGCCCAGCTGTGTGCAGTCACTACTTTTTTTTTAAGGTTGACATGGTCAAAAGGCATTCCTATCTGTCTCTCTCTCTCTCTGGCACATCTTGCGAGGGTGTGACTGAGCACATGAAAGCTTGCATAGACTTCATAAGCTACTGACCTTCACACTTTCTTTCATTTTCTAAGAGCTTGGCACGATGTTAACAGGGGTGCTGACTCAATCCAGACAGAAGATTTCATTCAGTATCCTTACAAATCTTTGCAAAGCAAATAAACACCCGGGCTTGGTAAAAATCGCTTCGCAGAAATCCGGTTCACGCTCCACAATGTGCCTTTTTTTTTCCTACATAGTTGAAGTGCAGCCTATTTCCCCCTTGGTTCTGCCCTAAAGCTCCCATGACACATCCCCCAGCCCGAGCCCACCATTATGTTGTACGACATCCGTGGTACATAATGCGCTTTTGTTTGCTAACAGCAACATGTTTAATAAATCATACGGAGGGGGACCAGTCAAGTTGCTTTTTCATGTTTTGCATATCTAAAGCTGTAGGATTTGCAAGTAAATCATCATTGTACATTCACTTCATTGTTCCTCGTGTCAATGTTACAGTAGGTGTTCTGGAAATCCAATAGTAAAACGTCCAGGTGATGCTTTACGACTGTTGCTGCTCCAAAGTCATAGAGAATCAGGCAACAGGATTTGCTGATGAGCACGCTGATATTTCGACACCTTGTACAACAAAAACTGCATCAATTGTAATGGACAGTATGAAGAAAAACTATTGAATGGAAACCCTGTTATCTCCTACCCAACACCAATAGTGCTTACCTTTGTCAGCTGAGCAGTAACGCTATAATGGAACAGTGTTTTATTGGTCATTCACCGAGAAACAAAGCTGCACACTCCAATAGCAATAAAGCCGAGCAGCTAATATGATTGGAAACTGTGGTTACTTTTGCCATTATAGAGTATGTCAGTACAATTAATAGCGCTGTCGCCTCTATACAAATACCTCATGCCATTTCATTGATTGGAGAAATCAAACGCAGTCAGCAGGAATGGGAAGAATTTGCGCTTTTATACAATCATTATTTCACTTAGTGTGTGTGTGTGTGTGTGTGTGTGTGTAGCAGGCCATCAATAAGAAGATAATTTGTACTCAGTAAATAGATTAAAGTTTAAATCCAGACTAATCTGTTTTAATGATAGGAGAGAAAGAATTGATAAACTGACATGCAGCCATTGTCTAAGGCCGTACTTCTCTCTGTTGCAGGTGAAATGTGACCAGTACTGGCCCACGAGAGCGACGGAAACCTATGGCCTCATTCAAGTGACCCTGCTGGACACAGTAGAGTTGGCAACGTACTGTGTCAGGACATTTGCACTTTTTAAAGTAAGATCCAATCAAATGCTGTTTTCTTCTTAGACTAGATGGGATGTGCTGGTCGCTAACCTGTCTCTATGTCTATTTTCAGAATGGTTCCAGTGAGAAGAGAGAGGTGAGGCAGTTCCAGTTCACAGCCTGGCCAGACCACGGGGTACCAGAGCACCCTACTCCCTTCTTAGCCTTCTTGAGGCGGGTGAAAGCTTGCAATCCTCCAGATGCAGGGCCCATGGTGGTGCACTGCAGGTAGGAAACAGCACAGTTTCACAAATAAAAGCCAAAACAGGAAACTGATTTCTCTCCCACTATTCCCCGCAATGAATATAAAAACACACAGGACGAGACAGGATGCATTCATAGGTATTTCAAAGTTTATGTCTACTGTAAGTCATTTGTATAGTTACATCCTGAAGTGTTACCATCACGACACATCTCCTCCTCCTACATACTCACACACATCTCCTGCTACACCACACAGATTGTACATGAGCCATCCACAAGGCCTCAACTCATTCCTTGGGTTATTGCATCTGAAACGAAAGAACTTTCACGCCACTCTCCCCAGCTAGATAAGTGGCCGGACTCCCAACAGAGAGGCACGAAGATACTACACTGATTTCTGGCTCATTTCAACTCAGGGAAACATCAGAGGCTGTGCACATGTGTCTGAATGCGTGAGGAAAGGGTCAATGAAAATGGAGAATATGCGATAGTGAACACAAGATATATAAACTTGTGTCAGAAAGTGACAATAAGGGAAAAGGGATTAGTGGAGAATTAGAATTACCACATGCTGAAGTTAATTATAGCTAGTTGCTGAATCACTTCAAATTGAAAATCCTGACTTTTTACAATGAAGCAGAATGCAGGAATTAGTGTCACTCTGCAGATGGGAGTTTTTAATTCCTCTGGCTCCCTATCAGATGTAGTCATTTCCAAGCACAGAATCCTTTAAGAGGCACACTTTTAAAAGAGGCATCTTTTATATTTACATGCTTAACAAAATCACGTTAGGAGTGCTGTGCATACAATGCAAGTAGGGATATTTTGTGCCATAGAAAACAGAGTTAGTTTATACTTTGCTGAGATGGTTTATGCTCAAAATGCTAAATAAAAGCCAAAATCACTACTAACCATAATTAGCATCATATCACTGTGTCCTGAGTGGGTGATTAATTAGTTGGTGCACCACAAATTGCAGCTCACCATGATTAGCGACTCTAGATTCCTTCAAACAGTGGTACATGAGGTTAAAGTTAGAACTATTTAAAGTGAACTGTACACTGTTCCCATTGCATAGAAAACATTAATTAGAAACATTCATTTAGTATAATCATCGTATGGACTCTTTTAGCGCCAGACCGCATTTTACTCAGACGTAAGCTGTGGACCTACGTCTGACACTTTCGTCTTATGTTGCACATTATATATTCCCGGTGTTGAACGTGTCACGCGGGCCTAAAGTTATGAGAAAGATTTGTCAGGGGCTGCTTTACTCAGTCTCTGTGGGGTCACAGAGGAGGTCGAAAGAAAAGGCCGGATTGATTTGCCTTAACTCTTGTTTGGTTTTTTTAACCCTCTCTTTCTCTCTCTCTCTCTCTCTCGCGGTGTATTATTGTTGTAGCCAACATAAAGTGAAATGTAATCTACTTAGCTAATCTCTTTCACCTGCGTAACACAGACAGCAAAAAAACAAAAAGCTAAGTGAACATGTTGATGGAGAACAGGACACATACGTAATTGCTTTCGCCGCTGCTCATGCTTCGTCTTCTTGGAAACTCCTTGCAGCTGCCTCTTGCACTGCGTTCTTTCTCCCATCCGCTGTTCCCTAACCTCATGGAAATCATATTAGTCTAACGCTTAATGTGTGTCGACGTCCAAAGCAGCTGGTCCTGACTGGCTGAGAAGGCAGTGTCAGGTCATTAGTGCAGTCAGTCCACACAAGCTCCCCTTCAACTGCCAAAAGTGCAAATGGTTTTTCTGCACCACGTCACCCCTCCCCACACACAAGGACACACCTATTGTCAGTAAAGGAATATCACACCTGTTCATACCATTTGCTAGTCTTGCATTTAGAACAATTATATACATTTATATACATCTCTACACCTCAGTTTAGAAAACTAACTTGAGAACCGCACAGCGTCGAGACATGTGCAGACATTTTCCGTCTGCACGACACGAATCCGCCTAACCTCCCTCCCTCCCTCCCTCCTCACCACTCTCGCCCATTCCTCATCTTCCTCTGTCTCAGTCTCTCTGCCTCAGTGCTGTCACTCTGTCACTTACTCTCTCACAGGTCATCACTCTCCCACATTCATGTCTGCACTGTAAAATGTTTTCAGATTGGAAACAGCTGGGGTAAAGGGAGAAATCGCTTCTACTTTCTGCACCCCCCCAACCCCCTCCCCAAGCTTAAGGGCTAAGGTGTTCTCAGGCCTGGAAGTGATTCATTCTTCAAATATCTCAGACACTTTAGCATTTCTTTGCAGTCTTATTCTCCCTTTTCACTCATGGGCACATTCGGTAATTGCCCTGGAGCTGTGAAGAGTTTTATCAAACAAAAAAGTGTCATTTAGCCAATGTCAGCCATTTTGAAAGTGATGACCATTTCATTTGTTAAAGCCAATGACTCCCATACGTGTCTTTATTCCATTCACAGCACAGTTCCACTGCAGCATGGCACATTAACCAGACCTAGCCTCTAGGGACTAACTTTGCTCCCTCTTGAGATTTCCTCCTCAACCCTTTCCTTGTTCCTCGGAGCAAATGAAAAACAAATGCTCCATCAGGAGGAGGAGAGCATGGCTCACACCTCATGGGCATGTCAGCTTTATGGATTGAATAACCTATTTACTTTGGAGCTGAAGGACTTGTCAATGCTGTGCTTCGCAGGATTGTGGGGGAGAGAGTTACTGAACAAGATTTAACGCCGCTTTGTCACCTTACAGTAAATAAACTGTCGTCGGAAAACATCTTCTTTGGTGGGGCATGTGCTGTTAAAACATGCAATGCAAAACTGCAAGCATGTTTTTCAGTTTTTTTATTGTCAGCAGTCGGCAAAAGGAAGCTACACTGGCGTTGACATTGTCAACGAGATCCAATGTGTATGCTGCGTGTTTCCCCCGAGTACAGTTTTACTCACTAATGTAAAAAAGTGCGATGTGACTCTTAATGAAGAGACCTGCCTTTCAGCGCCTCTCCTGAAGCTCTTCGGCTTCTTACATGTACTGTGCTAATGTAATTGCATTAAGTGAAGTCAGCTGCACTTCTCAGAAGTTTACTAGCATGTTAACAAAGACACAAACAAAGTCCTGCTCCCGAATTTGCGACTGCATCGCCTCATTTGTGTGCGCATTCCGTGTAGGGGCACTTTTCAGGACTGTGAGATAAAGGTTAAATGTTGCTGTTGCATAAGTGATTAATCCTAATGGGTTGGAGAGCACAGGTGGGGTCCAGAGGGGAGAGACTAGATTGCAAAGCCAGCAGTGAGCCGCTCAAGGCTGTGACTGCCAAGCCCTCTTCTCCACACAGTGCCACTTCACAGTTAATTACACTCCAAGCCAAATGGTCCATCCTACAGTGACAAACTTGGCACAGAGAGTCTACCTTTTGGCCTCATCTGTGGAAGAAAGTGCGTTCTTCAGGCCTTTGTACATGTTAAGAAATGTCACATCTGACTTTTGGACTACCAAAAGTATGACATAGATTCTTATACATATAGTTTTTATACATATGTGTGAGTTGTATAATGGACCTTTGATGGACGGATGAAAATACCATGCACTAATATGTTTCCCCTCTGTTTCTTCTGCTTGCGACTGCAGTGCTGGGGTGGGTCGCACAGGCTGCTTCATCGTGATTGATGCCATGTTGGAACGTATCAAGCACGAGAAGACTGTGGACATCTACGGGCATGTAACGCTAATGCGTGCCCAGCGCAACTACATGGTGCAGACAGAGGACCAGTACGTCTTCATACACGACGCACTCCAGGAGGCCGTCAACTGCGGCACCACCGAAGTGCCCGCCAGAAACCTATACGCCTACATCCAGAAACTGACGCAGATAGAGGGCGGAGAGAACGTCACTGGCATGGAACTTGAGTTCAAGGTAAGAAGTAAAAACACTGAACAACGCACAACACGATGTAAAGTTTGACATTGTTGCTAAAAGATGTAGCAAGTATTTACGGGCGTCCCATTGGCACCCTTTGAAGCCATATGTAAGTCCCAGTGTCACTGAATTGGCATTCTCAGTCCCACTAGGCCAATAAGACAGCATGGGGCCTGTGGTTTCCTTTTTATTGTTAGTAGACTTGCTTGTGTAAAAAAGGATCCCCTCTTTCCTTCTGGTTTCCCCGATGCATTGCTCCCCTTCCTTGGGTAACAAGGATTTTTGGGTTACATGAAAACACCATAAATACATTTACCCCACCACAAAACAGCTTGCTACAGGGACATGAGGAATACATGCTGCATTTACAATGAGAGGCTCAACCAACCATGTCCTGCCATGTTGCTGTATACACGGTGTTGACTACGTTATTGCGCTCTTACTTTCTCAGTATGTGCTCTGTGATGGATGCTGATTCCACTTAAGAGATAATCAACGAAACAGATTAGACTGCGTTTCTCTCAAGTCTGTCTTTAGTATCAACTCCTGTCTATTTCTCTTTAATCATAACCTTAAGCATTCATATTGCTGATGTTTTCTGAGGGGTTTTTCAGGCAAATGCATACCCTAGTAGTACTCAATTTGATGTCATTACCCTACTTTTTGGTTATGTAAAATAATGAATAGTGAATGCACCCAAAATGGCTTGACTACAATCAGTTGTGGGTCAAATGTCAGTGGATATTTTATATATGGTCCAAAGGTGAACCGCGGTGTAGCGAGGGACCACTGTACACTTCTTTGTTGTCCACTAAGTGCAGCTTTGCATTCTTGCATACTCTCTAAGGCATGATTGTACAGCCCAGAGTATCTTTGAAAGATATCCCTGTTTCTCCTTGTCCTATGCAGCGTTTAGCTAACACTAAAGCCCATACGTCACGATTCATCAGTGCCAACCTCCCCTGCAACAAGTTCAAGAACCGCCTTGTAAACATAATGCCATATGAGTCCACACGAGTGTGTCTTCAGCCCATTCGAGGAGTTGAGGGCTCTGACTACATCAATGCCAGTTTCATCGATGGGTACAGGTAAGTAGTTCCATTACATTGTATCTGAGTAGAACGTTTTTCCCATGCTGGTATTACACTTTTTTTATGATGTGATCTATGCTTTGTCACAGGCAACAGAAAGCCTATATTGCCACACAGGGACCACTGGCAGAGACTACAGAGGACTTCTGGAGAATGCTCTGGGAGCACAACTCTACTATTGTCGTTATGCTCACCAAACTTAGAGAAATGGGCAGGGTAGGCATGCGCATTTTTTTTTGGTACACTGAGGCACATGTTACAAAACAACCTTCATATGTAATACATTGATCATCAGACATAGATAATAAGCTTTCAAGAAGTAGACAGTGTGATTTGAACAAAATGCAGTGGTCAATGTGTGACATGCTTGCATGTTTAAAGGGATTTTGTATTACTACAGGAAAAGTGCCACCAGTACTGGCCAGCAGAAAGGTCGGCCAGATACCAATACTTCGTAGTAGACCCCATGGCTGAGTACAACATGCCTCAGTACATCCTGAGGGAGTTCAAAGTGACTGATGCCAGGGTAAGACCGAGTTTAAAGATCACAGTTTGACATAGTGAGAACAGAACTCTAACTTCGGAGCTATTGTTTACAGTCTGGTGTAGCAGAAATGTTTTCCAAGTCTGGCTTTTGACCTACCCCTTGGGTCTTGAGGGACACTAAATGAATCACCAAAAGTTCACAAAAAAAACAATAATTTCCAACTTTTTATAAGTCTCAACACTGCCATGCCAGTTTGACCCACTGGTTTAAGGGATCCAGCAAGAAAGACTATCTAGCAACTGACCAACTATCCTACAGTCTAACGTTGTCTCTTAGCCACATGATGCTATTTAGCAGTAGAAAGGTCTTAGTGGCACTGCTGGATTTAGCACTGCAGTAGTCATTTGCTCAACAGTCTGGCTGTGTGTCAAATATTTGTTTATACCAAACTATGGCCTTGAGTGTAACATAAGCAAAAATATATATTTGTGGTAATTATGACACATGTCAGTGTGTAAAAACAAATGTGATGCCGGCAGCTCGGAACTGCCAGAGTTTTTAATTCCATCAAAGGCTTACACAGAGAAATGGTGCAGGCTTTCTCCTTTGTAGTGCATGTTACACTGTCTCGTCAATGGGATTGCTTTCCTTATCAAGGGGATACAATATCACTTAAGTAATGCACATCCTCAAAGTCGATTCTTCAAGCACCCTGTCGAGGGTAGCACATCAAAGGAATTATCATCTTTAGTGTTCATGTTTAATACATTCAGGTAAAATGACAGACATCTGAAACATTTCCGCCGATGCTTTAAACTTGACACGTGTGCTCCCAGATTTTTAACTTCTTAATTTTACATTCCAGTTTTCTATACTCCTGAGTGGTGACCCGTTGTTAACGTCTTTCTCTCTCGCCATCCCAGGACGGACAGTCACGGACAGTAAGGCAGTTTCAATTCACAGACTGGCCTGAACAAGGAGTGCCAAAATCAGGAGAGGGTTTCATTGATTTCATTGGCCAAGTACATAAAACAAAAGAGCAGTTTGGCCAAGATGGACCCATCTCGGTCCACTGTAGGTAAGTGATAAACAGATACTGGGCTGCAAAAATGGCAAATGGCAAATTTCAATCTCCAGTGCAAGGATCACAGGCATAACACAAATAAACATCAAGTTAGCATATTGGTACATAGGTTTGATTTAGAACAAACTATTTTTAAATTCCCAGTTCCTCAGGCATCAGTGTTGATGTTTTTTTTTTCCTTTCTTTGCTGTGTTTATTTCTCTCACACAGCGCGGGTGTTGGTAGAACTGGAGTTTTTATCACCCTCAGCATCGTCTTGGAACGAATGAGATATGAGGGCGTAGTAGACATCTTTCAGACAGTGAAAATGTTACGGACACAGAGACCAGCTATGGTGCAGACAGAGGTGAGACACTTTTTTACTTCCTGTTCTCTCCACTATACCTGCAACAACACGAGAAGAAAGGACTGATTACAATGCAGCTGCTTTGGGCTTTTTAACACATGGAACCAGTTTCCCTGTTGCTAATTTGACAGAATACTCCAGTTGCCAGAACAGTATGGTGAGATTCCAAGTATCTTCTTACAAGCACTAAAGAATATAAATAATTTAGTAGTTGAACCAATCTAGATTCTTCTCCACTCTCCACTGTGATTTCATCTTAATTTTATTAGAAAACTATTCTCACATGTGCATTTTCTCAGGTTTTTGTCAGTACAATAAATTCAGTAGTAATATCTGTTGGAGACAGCGCACGCTAAAGTAGTCTCTTCTTTGTTCCTAGGATCAATACCAGTTCTGTTACAGAGCTGGCTTGGAGTACCTGGGAAGCTTTGATCACTATGCAACGTAAAAGACCCAGTATTGGAGGAAAAAAGCAGAGGGCCCCATGGAAAGAAAACCCAGCGAGCCTCTCTTCTGAGCCATAAATTCCTGCTTGAGAAAGTACTCCTTAACTCCTGCTAACAACTCATTAAGTGTTGGATGTGCGACATGACTTGTCAAAAAATGAAAAAGATGATTCCCGGAGGACCAAGTATTTCCTAACCCCAATAACACCTTGCTTTGAGACAAAGCGAGCAAATCCTGACTGTTGAAGCATCATATGGAATTACCTTTTCTTTTTGCTTCAAGGATTTATTTTGGGGCTCATAAACCTGAATGAAACCAACACAACAAAAAAGTAAACGAACAATAATGACATCGTCAGAAATGCATCAGTGATTATGAACCATTACGAGAAGCATTCGAGGCACACACAATTGCGGGGAAGAAAAAAAAACTCAATGCACATTGTAAAGAAAAAGAAATCTCTTTCACAATCAAGTACACACAGACAACCCATCGAAAAAGAAGACAACGCTTGGTCCACGACAGCAGGACGGACTCAAAGTAATAATGAATAAATACTTCTTTTCCTGCCACTATGTTCATCATCTAAATTTGGGGAGAGGGTAAAGTTAAAATGTTCTATGAAATAAATAAAATTATTGATTTAGTTTTTTAGTACTTTATTATACAGCTGATGTGCTTTTTTTGAACTGTGTGAATTTACTTTTTTTACACAAATTTATCACCTGGAAAGTGATAAAATGTATTAACGTAAATGTTTTTTTTTAAAGCTGTAGAACTGTTCTGACACATGTGCTGTTTTGCAGAGAATCTCTTTTTTATTTAATTTTTTTTATTTGTTTTCCCTTATTTTGTGGCACATAGTGCACAAAACAAAATTCACACTACCAAAATGTAACTTTGTTCAAGGGTTATTTTTTGGTCTTGAAAGTTTTTTGGTTTGTTTTTGCCCATGATCACATACATGGTAACTTAATTACTCCCACATGATAAACTGGGGCTTTGTGGAATCAACAGGGATGAGCAAAGTATGAAGCTGCTGCTATCGATTATCTTAGTTCTTCCATGTTAGAATGATGATAAGCTAGAACCTGATGGATTTGATAAGATATATGAATATATCTATCTATATATAAGTAGTATATTAGAATACACCTATCCATATATAGATAGATATATAGATATCTATAGATAGGCAGATACATTTAAATATATTAATATAAATATATATATACGAAAGAGAGATGGTCAAATATGTCAAAATGTATTAAAGTATAAATATAAAATTTGAAAATATGATCATAAAGTACATAGTTTATAAGTAAAAAGTATATACAATATATGGATTGTCTATGAAAGCTTCCAAATTGAGAGTTGTGTGCTGTGGGGGAAATGAACAGATTTTTCACTGGAATGCACATCAGTAGGACAAAACTGTATTCTGACTCAGTGCATATTTTCTTGTGCAATAAATATGTATGTTCTTAGATAGGGTTTTTTTGTGGCTATGTTATTCACTCATGACATTGTTGTTCCCCCCACAAGTGAGGTGTGGGAGTGGAAATGTCAGGTGCCAGTTAAGGAATCACTGGTGCATTTTTCAAGCTCTCGCGCAGTCTGTAATTAGAGACTCAGCCCCGTTCACCACTCCACACAATAGGGCAAGGTACAAAGACGTCACTGTCTTGTGGTTCTTTCAAGCATTCGACAGTAATGACATTTTTTTTTCATTTTGCATTTAGAGTGCCTTATATTTACGCCTGTTTTTATAACGGTTCATTTAATATTAATGTATCCTTTGAGTAATCTAGGCATTTAGTGTAAATTGTAAATGTATAGTTTATTTACCATAAGTATTCATTTGTCACATTATGAGATTATATATGCAAATAAGAACATTTCAAAACGCATACTTTTCATTTTCAGAGGCCTTAATGTGGCTGAGTGAATTAGAAGAATACTTTATATATCACTAACCTCTACAGAAAACAGTCCGTGTTGTCTATTTAAGTATTTCAAACGCAGAGTCAGGGATGAGATTGCAGAATACTGGTCTCAGAACTAAACAAGATGAAGTAACAGTCCATCAGTACATGCATCGAGGCCTAGCAGGAATTTAATGAGCTTTTTACTCGTCACTATTGTTAAAATTGATAGTAAAATACAGCATATTCATATTTTTAAATGGTTCACAAAGCTACAGTAGAAATGGATTTGGCCAGAAAGAATGCCTAATGCACAGGTCATCACTGGAGGGTTTCTTCGTCAGGCCTTAGGTTTGAAACACATACAGCGTGTCACTGCAGAGAGCAGACATAGAGAGTAACACACAAAATATCAGTCCTGTTATCCTGACAATCCTGAACAGTGTGTCATATCCTTATTTTCTTTTTTGGTACAGTTAGATGTCGAGCAGTGTCCTGAATTTCTCCATACCCTCTCTGATGGCTTTGTGGATGTGCATTCCAGGTGCTTTCTTTCCCTTGTTAACTCAAGCAGCTATGTGTTTCACTTTTGTTGACTTGCTTTACTAATTTCTTTTGTCGTACGTTGAGATATAAAAGTGCTATTATTTAACCTCATGGTGGCTAATGTTACATTATGTTCACTTGTCCGAACATATTTATTTTCCCATCTCAGTTTTTCCTTTTTTTATTGATTTTCCACATGCATGGTGAAACATTGCAGAACGGCCTAAACTGGTCTGGTAGGAAGATTTGCACTTTCTCTATCTTTGTACTATGCACTGCCCTATTGATTCTAAACCCAATAATATATTACTTGAACCCATCTATAAAAAAAATCTCCTTAAACGTTCACTTTGTGTGTATGTAAATAACACAGAAAAGATATCAACTCCTGAAAAAGACAAAAAAAAAAAAGTTTGTGGCGAAAAAGAGCATCCATTCCGATGCCATGGTTACTCCAGCAGATGACTTCGGAAAATCTGTCCCCCAACCATCTGTTCTCGTGGCTTTGCCATTCAAGCTTGGAGTGTCATCAACAGAAATAAACGTTGTGTTCTCTGCTCTATCTATCTCTCGTCTGGATGCATAGACTGAAAAACTACATAATGAAATTGTAAAAAAAATGGCTTGTTAAAAAGATCATACAATTACCTCTGATTAGTTGTAAGCGTAAACTGTTTCTTTTTCTGAATGAGAGGAGTGCTTTTTATTTTCTTACTTAGGTAACATTGGTGGCGAAAGACGTCTGTATGAAAATCAGTTCTTTGCTGACACAAGTTCCATTTGTTATAAATGAATTCTATTAAAAAATGTCAGTGTTATGCAACGACGTTTCACTTGTTTCCCTCCACCTCGCTTTGACTTGAAAAGACTGATGAAGCTATTTTACCCCCGTACTGGTCTGGGTCCAACACATTATCCACTGTTTTCTCATGAAATGGGAAATTGAGCCTCACCGCATTTCAGCAGATTTCCATCGCTCTGGTTTTTCTGTCACTGATGTAAGCCTCAATGAATCATCAGGGGAACCTTTGACAGATGAAGTGTAATGTTTGCAAAGCTGCCTTGTTTTCCTTTTGTTAAAAAAAAAACAGAGTTCACCCCAGTTACAAAGTCGTGTAGTGCTGTATATCAAAATTATAACCATGCAGTTATGCATGTCTACTGCTTAGACATAGAACATATTTTTCTACTATTTGTTTCTTTTTTTTGTATTTGTTATTTAACAACTTATGAAAAATGACTAACCTCAAGTAGGGTGACAATAAATCGAAAACATTACAATAGGAAAATTACAGGTTTAACGATTCAAGATAACAGTCATTTAAAACAGAGGTGTACTGGCTGTATGTGACAAAAATATGTTATGGGGATCCATCTTCTCAGGTATTTGGTAATCAGTGTTATTGAGTGTTTTATATATATATATATATATATATACACAAATATATGATACAAATACTAAATTCTTGTGTGTATATGTATGTATTTATGATGATAGGCGAGACACATGTAATACACATCCATTCACAGTTAACAACAAATGCTAAGTTAAAGATTGAGTTTCACAACTGAAGCTGCCCCTGCTCTGCTGCTAACCTGCTGTTTATACCACTGCACAGCCTGTGTAGACGTGCTGTAAATTTTACAACACCCACATAACAAACTGGTGATATGAACCGTTTCGGTGAATGAGGATATTGTGTTTAGTACAACAATCACATCCTTCTCAGACACAGCTTGGACAATTATCATTACAGCACCTTCACAGATGCTGATCTATTAGCACACAATCTGTATGAATGTCCATTCTTTACTGGAAAAGGTACCATGTATGTTTTAGTCACTAACAAAAAAAAATATATATATATATATATATATATATATATATATATATATATAAAGAGAGAGAGCACAATGAAGAAATAATA
>JAUMHF010000010.1:3436201-3470410 GCA_032359275.1 Microctenopoma steveboyesi | reverse complement strand
CTGTACTGTATGCATTATGTTTGATTTAAAAGTAAGACAACAAAACTATAGAAAAAAAACAAAGTACCCAGTTGTCCAAAACACAACACAATGCATTCAACCCCTCACTGATTATGATTATCATAATTCTTCCTAATTGTCTACCTGAATTGCATGCATTATGTTATTTTTGAAGCTGGTGTGGGCTGCATACCTACAGTCTGTCGAAGTGACAAGCACCAACACATGTTTTTTTTTTTTTGTTGAGACTGCTTTGTTGCTCCCCTTTTTTTTCTTTTCAGAAAAAAAAACACCCCCAAAAAAACTTAAGAAATCCCGCTTTGCCTAAGTCGTAGCAGAGGAAACATTACCCTTTGGATGCTTATGACAATGTGAATCATAAAAAGATCGCTAAAGACCTTTTGGGGAGACAGTATCCAATTCTCTGGAAATAGGATATCTCACCGCCTACGAACAAACATGAATCACAAAATTGAGGTGTAATGGTGTCAATTCCCATAGTTTGTAGCAAATGGCAGTCCACCTGCTGTGAAAAGACAATGAGCTCAGCAGGGCGTCAAGATCTGCAATGCACTCAGTGTTATGAACTCACTTAATAAAACACATTTGTATGATGGAAGTTCAACATAAAAAATGATCATGTATAATCAACATTTTATGAGAACTGTGACATTTGCCAATCATAAGTGCATAAGTGTTTTGTCACCTTATTGTTTAGCACACGATTTAATCTATTCAATGTCAAGAAACACGCTACTCTGTGTGGCGTCAGTAGATAGTGACTGTGCTGCTTTGTCTCACCATGGTTCATAAGTTTGAAAAGACAAATCGATTTCAGAATGTGCATTTCTAAGAAGAACATTTTGATTCCCCTCATATTATTTCTAGGGCTAAACCCATATTATCTGTATTGCTTTTTATGTTTGTGTTGAGTTTGTCTTGTTCTCCACACTCAATATGACATTAGACAATAAACTGTTTAGACTTTAAACTCATTGTAAATGTATGCCTCATGAAACATGGTCTCATGTGGCAGCTTGCTGACAGTATGATTAAACTTCACTGTAACCCAGCTGTATCTCCCCACATCCTAAAACTCATTTACATGACCTGAAAAGGGGTACACGTTTGTGTGGTGCTCCAACTCTACACCAGTATAATCCTTCATGTTCCTTTTCTTTCTGCTGATATTGGGCATATTGACCTCTTTGTACCCAGCTTTTACTTTGAAATGTAAAGTACACATTATCTCGTTTTCAGCACAAGCATACACAAAAATGTGATGTTTAAGAGTAAGCCTCGTTTGCAGTTACCTAAGTAGACCCAACGCAACGCTGGCATCAATTACGTGTTTGGATACATTTGCTCTAGAAATGTATCCTCTCACTGGGTCCTACAATAGCACTATATGTGCAGGCCTGTACGGTTTCATTGTTCAGGTTTATTATAATCATCATCTTCATAGATATTAAACATGAAGATGGTTAAAACAGTTGATCAAGTGTTCTATATTTATTTTACTTCAATTATGCTATGCAAATTATGCTTTTTAAAATCTATATACAAACCTAATGCTGCAAAACACAAAAAACATAATAACTGAGAACATTTTACACTTCATAAAAAAAAGAAGTTGATAATTTTAAACCTGCATTTTGTCAATAAACTTAGAAGATTTGCATTTCTTTGCATTTCAGTAAACACTAAAACTATGAGTTGAGTTAAGGGTATGTTTAGTCCTAAATTCACCTTCAGCACGATTCCTAGGATTTAGATCATGGTCAGGTCAATATTATCCAAGTTATTCAATATCATCAATATACATCTGGCACAAATATCCACTTGGATTCTTGCATGAACAGAGACATGCATGTAACCTGCAACTTTACTGGTTGGAGGATGCATATAATTACAACGGCATTCTAGCTGCATTTGAATGTATTTGTATTGTATAATCATGTTTATCCTTTCTCGGTTTATAGGTCTTCTGTTCTCCATCTGTGATGGCATTTCCAAAAAGATAGTTTACGTTCTGGATAACACTGAATACTTTCTACTATAAACCAAAATGTTTCGGTGCCTTAGCGGCTCCATTTTATACTGAAGGGAATTTTGTGTTGTCAAAACCGTTGAGAAAGCACTTAAATCAATTATTTGACAGCAATATTTGTTAAGTAGAGGAGAAAAATAACAGCTGCACCACTACAGAATGACACCCACAGAGCCTGGAGGCTCACACGAACAGCATACCATTAATTGGGATGGCTCACATCTATGTCAGATGCCATTTGTTTCAGACACAAAACTGGATGAATTTGTGATTCGTCACATCAAGTCTAGTCAGTTCTTTACCATATCACTCCAGGCAAGTTTAAAAAATATATATATTCACTGGACTGCATTACCTTTCTGCATAAAAATAAAGTAAATACTTTACTAATACATTACACTGGTTAAAAACGCAAACCATGAAATGGTTTTCTTTCTTTGCTGTTGGTATGGTGCTTACTGCCACAAAACATCCTGAGTCCTGAAAACTAAAACGAGTTGTTCAGTGGCTGATTTGCTCTCAATCAAGACAGGCTGTAGCCTCTGCGCACCAAAGGCGGCTTAATCACTGTTTTTGTATATAAAGTGTGTATCTTTATAGCTAATTTGCATCCCTGCTATCTCCATGAGGTTGGGAGAATCTGCCCAAGGAGTGTGTTAATTATGTCTAATTTTATACTCCGTCTTTTTGAGAGGGACCCAATTTGGTGCCTGGCCCCCTTAGCTTCCTTAACCTGCCATTTACCACTCAGCACTACAAAGTAAACAGCCTGAACAATAGATAATCAGAGAGGGGAATGATGAGGAGAGTGTGGCAGATGCGGCTCTGCATTGCAGATATCTGCTGCCTCTGCTTCAAATCAATCGGCAATTAGCGCCATTTCACCGCAGCTGTTATGGAGCGATTTATTTCACTGGAGTGATCCCCTTTTCTGAGTGCCACAAACGTAATTGCAGAACCCTCCCAGGCCTCGCCGAAAGAAAGGGAGAGAAAGACCGCGAGGGCGAGAGGGGAGAGATGGATGGAGAGAGAAATAGTGCGTGAGAGACGGGAAGGAAGAGCCTGATGGAGAGAGGGGGGGGGGCAATGACTGTATTATCAACAGTCATTGCACAGTCAGGAGACTGCTGCTCTGAATTGTAGTTGACAGTTCAACAGCTGAGCACCTTTTCAAAGCTTGATACTGTCGTTGGAAGTTGAGGGGGGGGGGGGATTCTTTATACTTCCTCTCTCAGAGAATTGAAGTTAAGGCAAGACATCTCTGTTCAATTGTTCTAGTTAGCACCAGAATAGTGGTGAATACCTCTGCTCCTTCTCTGGCTGTTAATATTCTTTAAATTAATCCAAAGAAATTGATGTTTATAGTCACACATCAAACATTTAGTGAGTTTCAGGTAACCATATACATGTAGGTCTTCACTTTGGTCTGCTGTTAGTCATTGGTTTCCAAAATGTCCTCAAGGTAATATCTGGCTTTAGCAGCTAAAGTCTTGCACCACGTTCTGCAGCTAGTCATTACCTGTATGCCCCTGGTGCTATTATTTATTTTAATTCTACATTTTGGAGAACTGATAGCGGGTAAATACACAGTATATGACCAAACATAACTGGATACCCCTGCCGCATGCCTTCATGTACTCTTGGTTGAAAAACCTAACCTGTCTGCACAGAGACCTTATGACAACCTCATCCAACACCTTTTAAAAGGAATTGCAACGCTGCCTGCAAAAAGGCCTTATCGCCCCACATAATTACCTGACCTCAGTAATACTCTTGTGGCTGAATGGGAGCAAAAAATCCCTGCAGCCAAAAACCAAAATTCTGCGAAACGCCTTCCCAGAAAAGTGGAGCCTATTAAAGGAGTATATTAAAGCAAATGGTATTGGAGATGTTTAATAATCACATGTGGATGTAATGTTCATGATCCTACAAACTCTACAAGGTGTTTAAGAATGTACAGTACGCATGCATTATCCTATTGTGTTTCTCTCTCTCTCTCTCTCTCTCTCTCTCTCTCTCTCTCTCTATATATATATATATATAAACTATGTTTCTGTAGAGAAAGCCAGAAAATATGCAGCATATTTTTTCCTTCTGTTAAAAAGCTAACTCTTTTTCTCAGCAGCGTTCGGAGGTACAATTTTTTTTATAAGTAAAAAAAAAAAAAAATCACAGAAAGAAATCACACGCAGTGCCAAAGCACTTAGCAACCACAACCTACAATTATGGCTGGTCTTAAGTCATATTGTCCCTGAAGTCTTTATGGAAAGAATTTGGTTTCTGTGGAAGTGCTTTTATATCCAGCGATGGGAGATATAATTGCATTGAAAGGTGAAATGAGTTAGAGTTAGTTAATAGTAGAAATGTAGATTTTCCATCAAAACGATTTTTTCCTGTGCGATAACAAATAAACACAAACCTTAAGCACACGGGGATGGTCAGACATGTGTTCCATTGTTGCATATCAAGACAGTCAAAGAATTATTTTTTCTCTATGCTGACATCATAATTTTTTTAATATATCCTGTGAATAGGTCTTTTGAGTCACAGCAACATTTTACGTTAGATCTAAGAGGGCTGTTCTCAGTCAGAACCTCACAATCGTTTCTTGTGTTTTCTTGGAAGTCCACTTAGGATGACAAAAGTAGCAGTCTGCCAAGATGTATGGGCTCAAATTATGTCTCTACTTTTTCCCTGGCTGTTGCTGATGGCACTTTGGGATGAAAGTGATAGCGAGTTGTGAGAAAGCAAAGTGGCTGGGCTTTATGACCTATTGCCTTGTCTGCCATCTGCGGGGATCAATTAGTCTTCTTGGGTAATAGCTGGGAACAGAAAAATGCTCAAAAATATATACTTTCTCCAGAGTAATAACAGGGTTTCCACTAGCTTCTGGTGTTTTGACGCTCTCTGTGCTCGTCAGACGCCTGGCACATAATGCAAGCGTCCACATTAGTTGTGCACAAACATAAAGTCAATTTGTCTTCTGTCTGTGTTTTAAAATGAATACGCTAATTGTAACGCTTCCTAATTTTGACCAGCTATAATTAATCACAACTCCAGCTCTCCAACACAGGAATGCATACTGTTGGCTGTTGTGTCTGGGCGGCTGTGATTGACTTCAGGAGGAATAGAGCAGATGCTGTTGGGATGACACTAGAGTACCATATTTTATTGATTACATCCATGAGGGGAAACCTTCATCTTTCCAGTCCAACAGGTTTTTGCCATGCTATACTATATGTTCACTTTGAAAATCACAAAGTCCATCTTGTGAGCTAAATAATCAATGGTTTTCCTTCTAGCAGCCCCTAAGGCTATCTGGCGGAGGGGAGGGAGACGGAAACACTACTGTATGTTTGCACCAAAAAAAAAAAGTCAGTCTGTAGCTTTCTTGATCCCAGAGGGAACGAGAGGAAAAACACTTCTTTTCTTTACCAAATATTTCTCCCTTGGGTGACAACTTGTGACTGGCATCAAGAGGACAAATGGTAAATGACGGTGACACTCCATAATCTTTTATTTTGGGCTGGAAAATGCATTTTATCAGACTTTGCCAATGTCCAGATTCGGTGCCCAATATAAAAACAAAATCAGTTCTGTAATATTTACACCAATCTCGTAACAGAATCACCTTTTTGACTTGGAAAATATGTGTACTCCAAGAAACCGTTTACTGTAAAAATATATGCCTGTCTTTAAAAAGGATAACAAAGCTAAAAGAAACGTTACTGGTGCTTCTTCTATCTTATTTCACTTTTTGTTTTTGTCATTCGCCTAATGAAAATGTTCACCGGTCAGAATCATCACTTATGCCCAGTTCAACCAGCAAACCACCTAAAGACAACTGCCCAGTCCATCTGTGCAGCTAATGTGGTCCTATCTTCTTCAGTATTAACACACAGTACCACCTTTCTTTTAGTGTTCCAAAAAAGCACTTAACAAAATTACACTCCTTCAATTGAATTTTCGGGTTTCTGATGAGTAAATCAATGTTAACAAATCAAATTGCTGCATATTGTTAACATTATTATTATTACATATGGTTAAGTAGAGATAGCACATGCTGCCATAACTACGCTAAAATGAGGTGTTAGTTTTCCAAACAGCAGTGAGTGTAAATCGTCCACTTTTATTCACATTTTATTTGGAATAAAACACCTTGCGTTCACCAAGCGTTTTTCCACACAAGGCACAGACATGACTCACTTTTGCTACAGGTACTTTGTGTTGTCCACTTCTAATATCACCACCTCAGTGTATCCACACAGCATGAAACGATTGTAAACTGCCGAAACACACGACCAATGAAGAATATTGAAGAAATGCTGCTCTTGTTTCTCAGCGTGTGGCTTTTTGTCACAGTGAGAAGACAACATTTGTTTCACAAGTGAATGAAGGCAGCCAAACCTTTCAGGAAAAAGTCCAGGAGAGTTCGGAGCTCAGAGTGTTTCTCTTTGACCAATCAGTAGTCTCCGGTCTTTTCATATCGAGGTTCCAGGCGAGCCTTGGCAGAAGTGACGCAAAAGAAAGAGTACCAGATACTATCCACAATGACTGCCCAATGTAAAACCAAAAAAGGAAAAGTTACCAGCTTCACTGTAAACTGTGGTGAAAAACCTGCTGGTTAATGCATTTTGATTTAAGCACTTTCACTATAACTAGTTATAACTAAATGGTTTTATGAGTTATTACCTCATTAACGTCATATTGTGGAACTTAGAACTTAATGTTTTGTCATGCATGGCATAATACTGAACGGTAGCATTAGCCCAAGAAAATTCCCTGTTTCAAACTTGAGTCTTTCTCACACTCTTCCTGTGTATTTGTCAAATCCCTGTCCTTGTTGTGCATTGTGATTGCATCACTTTTGTTATCATACATTTGAAATAAATCAATAAAATATAATTTGGTGTTTCAACTAGTTTAGCCTTCATCATAAATGCATCTCGAGCATTTTACGGAAAATAATATCAACAGTTTCAATGGGGAAAGTTTACTCCACTACAAGTCAACTTGTAAAGATTACAGAGAGCTCACATACCTGTTTTTTTTCTGCCACAAATAACTAAAGGGGAAGTTAGAACCTTCTCCAGTGTGTGGACTCGTTTTTCAGTGGATTTCAGAATATGCAGCCGTGTTGAGTGACACTAGTGAAGGAAGATGTACTGAGAGATGCCAGAGAGGATTTATTTGTTTGGGAAAGGTTGGGTGATTTTCATACTGCATGCACTGATCAGTAATTTTAATGACATCTGCTCCAGAATGAATTAAAATATATTAAACTACCTGCTTCTTTTCAGCATGCCTGGTAATGCCATCATTTCCCAGGCATTTCAAAAAGCAGCATTGTTCTTCGAAGTCCGTCTAAATTCCTGCATGCAAAGAACCACTTGTACACAATCTCAGTACACAGAGGTTAAGTGAATGAAAAATCTAAACAATAACTTGCAAGTTGAAATCATGACTGATTAAATATGCTGCTAATGTCTTACTCCAAGTTAAAAACTATAGAGATCCTCCACTGCTACATTTCCACACTGCTAAACATCATCTCTCTTTGTTATTCACACAGTGCTGGGTGCTACTGTATTAGATTTGAACTTGAGTCCCCAGTTGCTAAACATCTGCCAATCAGCCAAAAGCAAATCCCCATCTGGGCAGAGGAGATGCATAATAATAGAGAGCCAAGCATTTGTACAGTATCTGTCTGCAAAACAGTTGGCCCGCCGAGTTAATTTTAAACGCTTGTTTGTTAAATGAAATTGTAAGTGCTGATTTAATTAATCTGGAAATTCTGAAGTTGTTTGCATTTTGATGCTATTTTTTTTTTCCAGCAGGTATTAAAAAACGATCAAAGGCCATGGCACTAGCAGTGAATAACCGGCGTGGCTGCCACAAGGGTGCCCCAGCCAAAGTGGATTCAGCTGAGCAGGTTCCTCCCCCACGTAAAAAAAAAAGAGCTCTCTTGTTATGTGATGTGCCCTAGAATGCAGAGCTTCACAGTCGACTGCTTTCCATCATCATTCCAGCTACCTAATGAGTGATTGTTTGTGGGCTGATAAAATTAAATTGCAAGCCTCGCTGACTCCAGCAACAGGTGTTTTTCTCCGTCTCATAATAACGCGAGAGACGGGGGCTTTCACCACCTCGTCTTTGTATTGGCATTCCTTCCCCACATGCATTAAAAATACTGTGAAAAGGTTTAACCAGTTATGCTTTGTGGATGTTTATTGTGAGAGCTAAAGACATTTTTTATGTGCTGAATGCAAGGTGGAACATTTCAACTTCCCTGACAACGGAGTCACAATATTTATTTTTCCTCTCCCTCGTCTTTTTCATTTATAAACATTCAAGACGACCTGGAAATCCAATCCCACATTTGACGCCATGTTGCTCAGCATGTTACAGCATGTGAGTAGTGTGTTTAGAGGCAGTTCACGTAATTATTCCTCTATATAGTGTTTTCACTGTTGGTACATTTCCACCCTGTGTTCACAGGAAATGAGGCATGCATGTAATCCAGTGTGATTTTATCTCAGCGATAAGAGACTCTCACTCTCTACACATCATATCAGACTTTAATTAAAATCCCAACAAATGCAAAACCAAATTTGAGATGCTGAGTGTTAAAAAGCGGGTAACCCAAAGTGTCACTTAAAATGACTTAACATGAAGCTTACAGGAAACAAAATCTGCTTATTTCCTACAAGAACACAGCTAGAAGGACCCGGGTTCGATTCCCGGGGTCGGCCGGGTGCCTTTCTGTGTGGAGCATGTTTTCCCCGTGTCTACGTGGGTTTCCTCCGGGTACCTTGGTTTCCTCCCACCCTCCAAAGACATGCATGTTAGGTTGATTGGTCACTCTAAATGGTCCGTGGCTGTGAATGTGACTGCAAATGGTTGTTTGTCTGTATGTCTATGTGTTGGCCCTCTGGTATGGTGTGGCCCCACATTATATAAAATGTTGAGATCTATAGTCTTGGGATTCTTGTTGCTATTTGGACTTATGTAAATTTCTATGGCTCGCATACAAAAGCGTTTACTCCATCAGTTTAGTCATAAACAAACAAACATGGTGTTGGGATTCACCCAACTCTTGGTTTAGGTTCATATACTACAGGCATACTACCTGGTTCTGCAGTATATACAGTAGTCCGGGTAGACAAACTGTCTGACGGTTGTGTCTATACAGCTCACTTATAGTTATAGGGCCAGAACCTGCATTTCATCTAACCTTATTCAACAGAATTTAGATTGTTCGTTCATCCAAGACACTTCTTAATGAAATCATATCTGCGAGTACTTAATATGATAATCTCAATTATGATCAACTGTTGAGGTGTGAATACGCCGTGATTTCTGTAAACAAAAGTAGTTCTGCTCAGTGGCAGGATTCACTCCCGAGCCTTCAGAGAAATAAAATGTTTTAATAGCCTCTTTTCCTGTTAATGATATTCCGTTCGTTCTTAACACACCAATGCACAGATATTGAAACCATTCATTTCTGTAATAGGGAAAAGGGGCCCACAGAGGACTCTATGTGAACGTTGGATTTTTGACAGTTTTCAGTTGCAACAACACAGTTTTTCAGACTAGATTTAAAATTGTGCTGCATCAGCTTTTCATTGGCTTTATTGATCTTACAGATTCCTCCTTGCAGGTTGGTGCTTCAGTCTGGTCAGATAATATGTGATCCTACAATAGTCAAATTCCTGCAAGGATGGCGGGCAGGTTGCCCTCCTTGTGCTTTAATGGGTATGCAGACATATTCTGGAAACACCGAATGAGCCACAACAAAAAGTCCAAACAGAAATGCAATGGGGCAATGGACATTTTACAGTAACGCCGGCAACAAGTCCGCTAAGAAGATCCATGCTGTTTATTTCTGTAGCAGTGTAATTGCCCTTTTACTAAAACCATTGCTCTTGAGTGGGATGAAGTTACAGGATGAGTTAAAAGTTGGGGTAATAGCTTGACACCGTGGCAGAATGGAACTGGAATCATACTGAACATACTGAACACGATGTATGCTAATCATACTGGAGTTTCAGTCATGTCATAATTGTTGTTTCACTGCCAATGAAGGAGGGTCTCCCAATAAACCAAATTTTACCCGATGCAGCCTCAGGTTTTTCATACAGACTCTGGAGTGAAACCAAGGGGTTCACACAAAACAGAACAACTATAGAATAGCAACTACACAAGGCAATAACAAAGATCAACTCTTTAGCAGCACTAGGCCTTTTCTTTCTAATGCCAAAGTCTTACATTTTTTATCAATATGGAAAAAAATGTTTTTTAGTTTCAGAATTGCCGACACAAATAATGTTAGATTATAACAGAAATTGAGAGTTGTGAATATATAAAAACAACTTTCCCGTAATTTGTATAGGGTTAGGGTTAGGGTTTGTATTACATTTTGTATGCACAGTAGCATCTGACTACATTTCTTAGAGTACTTTATGTAAGCTAGTAATGTGATGTAATGGATGGAATCAACAGCAACTTCTCCTGGGCCATGTGCTGGATAAAAAAAAAAAAAAGCAGTTAAAGTTAAACCAAGCCAAGCTAAAGGTGCGAACAGCACCCCCGGGGCTTTATTGAACACAGTGTCTTCAGAGTGAAGTAAAAGGCTTTATTCTGATCGATAGACAACACATTAACCTTTAGCTCGCCAACAAAACTAGATCAATATACTCACACCGTTAACTCACTCCACAAGACTGTGGCAATGTTGCTTAGATGTGAACTATCTAGATGTTTGAATAAATGATGGGGTTCGCGCAAGCATAGTGATCTCACGAGTGCCATTGCTATAACACCAGTGGCTTGTGTTTAGAGACATATTATGGATTGACACATGTGTATCACCAACTCATCAATAAATTTATCACAGAAAGCCGAATAAGTCTGAAACTAATATCATCCTGGTACATGAAGTTAGCAGGCTGTCAAAGTTATGTAAAAGAAAAGAAAACTGAAAGTGACCAGTGAAATAATAATAATTTACATTCACACGAGGTTCTGAAAAAGTCTGGAGATATTCAGTTGTCCGTGATTCTCTGTGGTATGGTTCTGCTTATTTTGCCCTGCGAATCTGCCAACACAGAACATTTGAACACACTTATCTTTTTTGTGTACAAATTGGTTTTGACCACTGATCTGGGGATGCTGCGCCTATGTGTGGATGAGTGGCAGGCACACTCTGGCTGCAGATTTTGTCTATTTTAAATTGCACGGCTCTGCAGAATGCCATTTGTCAACGTTAAGTTGGGTCAGGTTTAAAGCTCTGGGGCTCTGGAGCAATACTGTTTTTATGTAGGTTTGCAAAGTGTGTGTGTTTTGCAAAAATGGGTCGGAATGAATATGTAATCAGCCAAACATCACCAAACTAGCCAAAAAGTGGCCACAGAGAAGTAAATGAAAACTGTCAACGAAGCAACTCACACCTCCTGAACCAAAACAAAAAATATATTTTGCATTAATGTAAAAGGAGACGGGAACAAAACATTTTAAATGATCACGCTTTTTCATTTTCATAGTTGTTTTTGCCATATACTGTGCCCTTTCCTGCTTGAATGGATGTGAACCACAGACTGCACTGTCCATACTGTGCAGGAACTGATGCGGACCATACTCTTCGCTCCTCGTGTACAGTGAACAATCTCGACATGTCATCGCATCAGTTAATTTCACACTTGGCTTGATGCTTTGTGATTTAATGGGAAGCCATATTGCTGGGGTCTTTGCGCAGTCAGCCCAATTATATTCACCAAGAATATGAAGTGGACGAGTATGTAAAGAGTTGTTGGAATTACTGAATGTGCTGTCGGATTTCATTGTGTTATAAAGTAGAGGGTGAACTAGGTAAAGGCAGGTGAGGGCACTAGCGAACATAATTCTCAGGAGTCGCTCACTGACTCCTTTTGGGCAAAAGTTGAAGTCAAAAGCTCACATTGTATCTAAATATATGTTCTCATCATGACATTAATAAACAGAATCTAAATTAGATTGTTTTATTACCTCTATTCACTAATTTTATTGCACCATGCCCTCATCTAAGAGTTCTGTGCATTTATTTGGCACATGTAGCTGTAGTTTGTATTTCAAAATAAAATTCCAATCCACCAAAAATTCTACCGCTCAATAGAGCCTAGTACTAGATATACAGTAGCATGCAGAAAAGCTCCAATGTGGGGAAAAAACATTAGAAATGACTTCCACACTTATGGACCATAAACACGAGAGCAAACTCAGATCAATGAGATTCCATTACCATCCTATCTCATTTCCCAGAGCTGAATTGGAAATGGGTTAGAGATGGATTGTGTCATTACCAATTCCAGCAGATCCACAGGAGCCATAGATGAGTGTGCAAGCGTGTGTGTGTGTGTGTGTGTCTGTGCTGGTCCTATCTGCACCCGCTGCCAATGAATAGGTTTTTAGTGACAAGCTGGAAGGTGAGCAGGAGTTCAGGCACAATCACTGCCATCATAGTTTTTAATGCGTTTCCCCTAAAGATGCAGAGCTACTGGAGATTTTAAAAACGCGAGACGCTCTGTATAAACACATCAGATACTTACAATTGCTTTCTGATGGTCACTGTGGTTATTGTTTTGACTATACATTTTTAAATCACATCCCATGTTCCGTTTCATGTGAATAATTTATTAATTGCACCTGTCGTTCGGTTCAATTTGGTCGGGTGAGCAAATACATTATTAATTATTTAAAAAAACACATTTCTCCACACAAACACAAGTCTGTCTTTTTCCACACACACACACAAACAAAGCAAGTGACTGCTACAGTGTCATCCTTTACTGAGCTGAAGTTGGATATGAATCACGTATGATGAAGCTAGCCACAGCTGAAAAGCAAAAACAATGACTACTATTTATTGAAAATGCAGACTGATAGCAGTGGATGACACAATAATCTGTACCAACAACTGAGTTATTTTACTATCATTATTGTATTGTCACTATACCTTGGTGATGTGAATGTAACTCCTATATCCTAAGCGCATTATTGAAGGAAGCCTTGCAGAACTACGGTGGATATGGTGAAAAGCCTTTAGATCTGCTTCATGTCAAAAGAGGACAGCGACGCAGAACAATTACAGTTAAACCGCATAGTTTGTGCACTGAAATGACAGGAGACTCACTTGAAACAAATTGTGCAAATGTACACTGGCTGTTTTTGAGCCAAGAAGAACCATAACAGTTGATAAGCCGTTATGCCAAATGACATGGCAGTGTTAGTTCACCCAGCACACTACAAGCAAAATCCAATTTGGCATCAAACTTTGGACACCAAATACACACAACACATTCCCTTAACACAGAGAGACACTGTACTACTATTGAAAGCCTGTGTGGTGATGCATCTCACAGATCTTATAACCAAAGAGAGGAATATCACCATGGACAATTTCTTTACATCACTCACCCCGGCCAACAAAATAATTGCGAATAAGAAAAGTCTGCTCCGAAAAACCATAAAATAAGACAGGAGCTGTCACCCCCTGAAGAAACCGACACGTTGAGAGAACGACAACAGTGATGATAGCTGGCAAGACAACAATTACACTGTAGACATACAAGCCAGGAAAGAGCGTCTGCAATCTCAGCACTGTTCATCCAAATGTCAGTATTGGGACAGACAGCAAGGAAAGCCCAGGCACACTGACGAATTTCCACACCAAGAAATGTGTGCCTTGAGTATTTCTGGCCACCCTGTCTACCCTATTGTCTAGGGTTAATGCCAACTCACAGCATGACTAGAGAATAACGGTCAAGTAGTAAAGTTTGTCAGTGGAGGACATCATCTCAGCCAAACCCAACATTGTTCTGCATATGTACCACCTGACTCCTATAAAAGCTTATAGTATGATTTATTCAGGTAGTTTTTTCAAATCTATGAAATAATTAGGTCAATAAAAAATGATAACAGACAATAAATGATGCCCCCTTCCTCCTCTATCACACTAACATGGGAACATTGTGTCAAGAAGTAAGCAATGAAACACAAACCACTAGCATTACTGTACGTGACTAACCCAATACTGCATGTTTGTGTAGTCTGCAGATTTATGTAGATGTTTCAATATAACGATTAATACCTGGGCCCTGCAGGGACACAGTGAAACAGCCATAAAAGTAGGAAAGGAGAGAAAGAGAAATGAATTATTACAGTAGGCTTCTGTGCGGTGACTTAAATGAGAAATAATCTATTTTACCTTGAGTCAATATTCAGTAGAGGATGTAAATTTGAGCTGAGGTATTATTTCCATTAATGTAGAGACAGTGTTCGCTCTAGCTTTCTAGTTGATTACATTTAGGTGAAGGAAAAACGGTTCCCAATGACACCAGTCATTCCTTTGTGTATTCACAAATTCCCCTTAATGTAGACGTCAGAATTATGAACAGTAATGATCAGTTAATCAGCACAAAACCTGCCTAATTATTTTAATTTACCCTAAAAAACACGTAGATATTACCAATGCATCCGTCCCGTTGTCAAAGCAAAAGCAACTGCTGTACATACAGACTTTTATTCAACGTGACTAACCCTACACAGCTAATGCAGGAAGAGTGGAGAGAGAGAGGAAGAGAAGAAGAAAACAGCAACAGAGTGAGGATGGGGAGTAGGGAAGCAATAAAATTGTGTTGGTAAAATACAGGAAGTGGGGTGAGTTTGGAAAGACCAGATTAGACGACAGACAGTGGTACTTTGATGAGCAGAGCTGCTCGTATTTATGATAAAAAAAGAGTCTGCTTCTCTCTGCCAATAAGCCCTTATCAGTGCTGCATGCATATAAGTCTGATAGGGCCTCTAGCCATAGTGAAAGATAACAAAAATAATTAGCTAACATTCAGCTTTCAGCAGACAGAAATTTCTTACTAAAATTAAAAATACACTGGAGAGGGTGTGTAAAATTTCCTTTTTTTATTTGTTACTATGACATTTATGCTTTTATGTATATGTTACAATTATGCTGCGTGTACAGTGAGTTGTTTTGGTGTTGTCCTAGTCATAAGACCATTCTTATAAACTTGATTACATTTTTCTTTTGTTCATTTGTCTAAACTATTATCTAAAAGACAAATTTGGAATTTGGAGGTTTGGAGTGAAACTCGTCCCTACTGATGAGTTAAACACTGATTTTTCTTCTGTGCAAAACCCCAGCGAGAGACTGAGACAGGCAGAACAGTGTCCTACCAATGAAACGTCTCATCTTTTTGAATTAAACACCAAAAAAGAGCTAGCATATGGGATCCCAACAGGCCCCTTTACTAACAAACTAACAGATTACATTTGCCAATAACCACAGTTGTATTTAAAAAACAATGTCTAATAATTAAGTCTGAGTGCAAAAAACAGAAAAAGCTAAAGAACATGGAACATGGAGCTGTAATTACATTTCTTAAATAAAACAACTGTCTCAAAACTCAAATCTTTTTCACTTGACTGAGTAAAATTAACTCTCATACACCTGTCCTCATAAACAGTGATGTGAAATTTCCATATGGTTAATGGTAATTTTACAAAATTTAAGAACATAAGCTGTAATTTCTTGCAGTACTTCCAATATCTTGTCATCTGTAATTGTGCGCGACCTGCTGCCACTTCAGAGGGCATCACGTTACATCACTTTTAATTGCATCCCTAAGAAATCTCCCTGCTTCACCAAAACCAATTGATGCCTGAATGTCGGGCCTGTGTCCATTTATATACACAACTACGTAAAAATGCCATTCAAATAGGAAGGGTAATGAGAGGTGGATGTAACAGGTTTCGTAAACCCTCGGATAACAAGCTGTGGTGATTCAGTGGGAGAGGGTGACATGACATCGTTGCTAAATTTGAAACGAATTATACGGCTGACAAAACCCAATCTTTTCCAATAACTCTCTCTACTCGTAGGCCTCCAGAGTGTGCGCCACTTTTCCGACATGCACATGTGGAAGTTGAAATTTTAGACCATAAGGTGTATAAGGATTGTCGGGCATCTTTATGCCGCATATGATGGTGTGACTGTGGCACCACAAACATGGTTACGGACATGTTTGTCCAGTGTAGCATTAGCATTAGCGGTTATAGCGTGTTCCACCACTAATGCTAGTACTGGAATGATAATGTCAAAAGTGTGCCACGCCTCAGAGACAAACACTCTGTATATGGCCTGTTAGCGACAAGCAAATTGCAGTACGTCCAAAGTAAAGTGTTCATACACAAGTGGTGGTCAAAATTTGGTACCTAAACCGATTCAGTAAATACTTCTCCCTTAAGGATAAAACAACAAAGGCTGATTTCAGGCAAGATTCCTTGAGCACAGCGTGACCATAATTGGATTAGAAGGCTGGTTGCTACAGACAGAATAAGGAGAGATGGAGTAAGGAGCTTTTGCCATTTATTCTCTTTTGTGTGGTTGGAGGTGATTATGACTAATCAATGCTGGCAACTCGCAGTGAGCTGCCAATGAAAATGAAGCCCTTTCCCGAGTAGTTATCATTCTGTATCTACCCAGTCTAAACTGTTCTAGCACAATGTGACTCCCCATCACCCTTGATTCATCAAATATATTTTCCACGGTTATTTACAGATCAAACACTCTCTGCTGAATTGTTCATAACCGCGTATTTTCAGAAGTTCTAAGGGAACATTCCCACAGTGTCTAATAAAAGCCATCAATAATGTAATGTCAATATAAAACATTTAGTTTAGGAGACAGAGACTGGAAGAATTCTTCATCCTCATATCTTTAAATGTCATAACAATATTCCAGGATGTGCTTGAATTCCTATTAGTTATATAACTACCTGAATTGCACCCCCCTCGACGTGAAAATTAATCTTCGTCTTTTCCTCTGGAGTGCCAGCGTACCTAATAACCTGGTCAACGATAGCATCTGAGGAGGATCCCATTTTCCCCTCTGTAACATGAAAATAGCCAGCACTTCATCAGCTCTCAGCCAGCCTTGCTTGTGCGAAAAGCGGACGGGGCGGAGGTTAGGTCGAGGTCCTTGACTTCAGTCAACAACATGCAAATGAGACACAGAGTTCACTAAACACACGAAAAAAAAAACAGACAACAGCCATTTACTGCAACAATTACACCAAGTAATACACGGCTAGGAACAATTACGTTTCAGATTTTCTCCCCCGCATTTTTAATCGGGGACATAATAGGAACTGGTCTATCGTTCAAATTTTCATTCGCGATTTTTACACTCAGCAGCATCAATCAGCAGATTCTACACCACTGCAGAAAAGCTAATAATACAGAAACCAAAGAAATGTAGCAATGTAGTCAGGTATGCACCAAACAAAGGGACATGATTTCTATCATGGAGTTAAACAAGACAAAGCTTTGGACTAATGGTGTCAACTGTGTTCTGTCTTGTTTTTTTCCACAGTTACTTTCTCCCATGACGTTTAGGCCGACATGTTTAGCATGGCATTAGGCTAGTGACAAGTCACTTTAATCCTAAATTCTGTTTGTCCATTTCCCCAGTGCTGCTGAGATCTGCAGCCTTCTCCCCAAGGCTGTGGTGGTATCAATTGATGTCTTAAAAAAAAGGAAAATGCCTGATATGCTTTGAACAAATGGTAACAACCAGACCAGCCAACATGTTAGTGTGTGGGTCTTTTATCCAGCTATCGCTGAAAGACAAAATCTTCTGGAACTATTGTATATTGAGATTTGGGGGTATTGGCAATAATTCTCCCCAAATTACCTCGTCGTGTATTTGCTGCACACGTTCACAGAGTCGGGGAGCTAGTGGCTCGTTTGAGAAACTAATCATTGCAGCGCACTGCACCACAACGACTACCCCCCTCCCCGAAACTCTAACAAATACAGTACCAAAATAAATACCCCAACTTTGTTTTGACTACTGTGTTCTGTTATAGTTTGCTACAGTCTGGTAAAGTCCCTGGTGCTCGTTTCACGTTTCTGTCTGGTGTGACAGGGTGACTCATTACTCAAATCCAATTTGCCTGCAAGCGTTTATGTTGCTCGCTTTGCTCATGTGTCTTTTCTGCTGACATGTTTTTTTTATACTATCGCTTTCTGTCCCTGGCATGTTTCCAGCATGTTTCTCCTTATTCCCCCAACATCAGTAGGTGAGAGGGGCCAGAAATGGACAAGATGCCACTTTAACCGAGGGCAAAAGAAAATGAAGCTATTCATCTCTCACTAGATCATAAAAAGGATGGGAAACTCAGAGGAGAAACTCTGGTCTGCTTCCCCTCATTTTCCATAGATGGAAAGTCCCTCATTAGCGCATTCTCCCTTCCTTTCCTGCCCCAACCCCTGTGGCACTCACTCTGGCTGCTGCCACTATACCCAGCTGTGAACAGATGGGTGGCACAAAACAGGCCAATATGTCAGCCCTGATGGTGTACTGCAGGAACTATTAAGACACTGCTCTGAGTTATACTATGTTCAGCCTAAGTACATTTAGTAAAGAGGTTTGGAATACAGTTTTTTTTGTGCTTGGGAAAATACATTTTTAGTGGCTGGAGGAGAAAAAAAACAGCACTTATGTAGGTGATGATAATGCATAACGCCCTCCCAAGCCCAGTCCTCATAAATACAACTGTGCCTGAACAATATGTCACTGTTACTGTAAGTTGCAGATGTGCAACAAGAAGAGGTCTGACGCACAGACCACAACTAAAGCCAAAGTCCGTGTGTGCTGCCTATATTTGGTGCTTTTTTGTGGACACTAGAAGTAAATGTGGCGTCACAAGCTTGTAAATAATCCTAAATGATAAACAATAATAGCACATGGAGTGTTGAACATAAATGAAACTGGTCAGCTGTCCATGGAAAAGGTTTAGAGGACCATTCCTGAGACGTCACATTTGTAGAGCTGAAGGATGCTGTTGGGTGTTTTCACTCAGTGCAGCATTTGCAATAGACCCCTAATGGTTTGTCATTTCAACACACTCCATGATGCCATTTTTCCACGCGGTCAAGTGTAGAAGCAGCCAGAGCCGCACAGCTTGTCCTCTCTCTCCTCCAAAAAAACAAGATGGACTTTTCTGATAAATGATTAGCTTGATGAGGAATCATGATCTAGATCAAGAGCAGGCTAATGTCAGCAATCTGTGTTGTCCATCTGTGTCGTTACCCAGCCACCCACCTAACACACTCTACACGTTTATTTACAACAAGAAACCTCAAACAGATCTAGTTTTTGGAGAAATGCAGCTGTGAATACATTTTGGTTCAGTTTCTGCTTAAAGAAATCCTGGAATACATATTGCATGAACTGTGTGGTTCCTCAAACACTGACCCAAAAGCTTTTCCCTTTTTGTGTTACCCTCATATGGAGCTGATCAAAGCGCACTGTACGTTTGAAAGCTCCACATGACATAACAGATTTAAAAACTACAACAAAGAAATTAACTGTTTAAAATGTAATAATAATGACTCAGCAAAAAACACATAGTGTTTGTCTGTTAGTCTGTTTTCGCCCAACATAATAAAAATGTACTTTAAAGCATCATGATAAACATCTCCCCACTTATAACGTACCGCTAGCTATGTCACGGGCAACTATGTGCAAGGTTCCTGTCACATGTCACATGCAGGCAGTGTAAATAACAGTGGTGAGCGATGCAGTGAAATGGCTCACAAAATGAAGTCCTGCTCACTTGAGCTTTGCCATGCAGGGTGCCTCTATCTATTTGAATTATCTGTGGTCTGATAAACACATCTTGTGTGGCGTACGGCTTTCACAATTCTCCAAAGCGCCGAGAGTGGCAAAATCTCACACCATGACAGAGGTTTCCAACCGTCACTGGCATGTGTACGGGTCGTTTGGAGTAATTCTTGTAAAATGAATGATATAAGGGACATAATGCGTAATATTGTTTTGAGGAAACAAAATTTCACAATCCAATAAAGTTTTTTAAAAATGTACTAGGTGCAGCTGGTGTAAGATTTGAGCAGGTTATTTTTTTCTGGGAACTGTTGACATTTATTACTTTATTAACGGTGGCACACCGGCGTTATTCGGATGTGTTAGATGTTTCTATAGGCATAATGGTACCACTCCCAAAGACCTCAGACCAGGTTTATAGGTAACCCAAAGCTGGCATACCTCAAAGTAAAAACCCCTCAGTCACTCAGACATGTACACACACACACACACACACATTACACATACACACACACACACACACACACACAGGATGAGTTACCTTGTGCTTTCAGCCAGTAACTGGCTCTCACTTAGGATTCTAGGCCATGAACACTCTAAGTACTTGTTAAATGCAAATCTCAACAGAAGTGACAGTGACAGCACATCACTTGTCCTAAGGGTACCTGGCATTTCTGTGCCGAATGTAAGGAATGGCAACCCTGCCAACCTCTTTCTTGGCAGCAAACTGCCCCAGACTGCTGCCGATGGCATTATCATCAGCTTCCCCACCTTCTCTGGCATGTCATGTCTGGCTAATCTCTCAGTCAGTTTGTAGCTTGGCTGGACAAGGATCATCATGAGGTCTTTGAGCTAGGTGCAGGGACAACTTCTATGTCATCAGAGGGAATACAGAGGCAGTGTAAGTCTGATGCCGCTGTCAGGTTTGTTCATTATAAGAAAAAAAGGACACGGCTCCAGTGTCTCCACCTCAAGGCAGATTACAGAATTCAAAATAACAAGCGATGAAATTAAATGGCCAGAAGGAAAATCCAAGTTAAGATAGAAATTATTATAAACGCAACCAGAAAAACTTAAAAGAACATCTTTATGTTATTAATTAATTCAGATTTTTTTAATGCCCTGCCAATACAGGTTCTTTTTTTATCTGACTTATACGCTTCAAATAATGTGTGAAATTAACTCATTTATACCCCTAAAAATGTACTGATTAGGTCTTTAGCAGCCTTGTGGCCCAGAAGGATAGCATTGCAGTTCAGACTGGACAAAGGCTACACTGACTGACCAGCCACGGCTGCAAATACGAAGAAATATTACCCACGGGGAAGGATTGTGAACCTAAAATCTGGAGGCCATACATTATCCTGATAAGTCATGTCAACCTAAGCCAGTGAACCCATTGTCAAGCCCAACCACCTAATGACG
The DNA here is from genome assembly GCA_032359275.1 of Microctenopoma steveboyesi. Classification (NCBI taxonomy): domain Eukaryota; kingdom Metazoa; phylum Chordata; class Actinopteri; order Anabantiformes; family Anabantidae; genus Microctenopoma; species Microctenopoma steveboyesi. Next base: position 3,449,258 of record JAUMHF010000010.1, on the reverse strand, counting down.
GGAAACTGATAAGCGGCCATACCATGTCACCCACAATGTAAAACAAAAATAGATTCAATTAATCATATGAATTGCCATTAAGGAAAAAAAAAAGAAGCTGATGGGATGGGCTCCAGCCAGGTATGAGAGCTTAATGAAGAATAATCAGTCAGTGAATCATTAGTGGAAGGACATGAGACTTGACTGCCTGGATAGAGAATGGATGGTGATGGACTATCTTTTGGAGTAGAATTCACAGTCTGCATTTATTACGTTTTAATCATTTCAGTCAAACATTTTTTGGCAATGTAACAATTACCATCAAGTTATACAGCCACATAATAAGTTATGTATACTGAGTATCGTAATAAGAACAGACACTGTTCTGATGTTAAATCTTTCAGCCTCATCCTCTGTCGATCTCTTAAAATACATTTACAAATCATTATTACCTGGAGGGAGCACTGTCATCATCCAAGACGCATTTTAGGCTCAGGAAATGTCGTCTTTGAAAATGTCTGTCAAGCGAGTAAAAGAATAACTGGAATAGTTTATTAATTTGGTGTCAGACCCCCCCCCCAAAAAAAAAAAAACCTAATTGAAAGCACTAAAGAACATTAGATGCTGTACAGCTTGTTAAAGTGGACTGACTTGCTGGGAGACATTGTCGATGCCCTCTGAAATGTGAAATTAATATCTGTATCTTTGGGCAAGTAAGAAGAAAAAAGTTTAATTGCCTACACACCATGTCATTTATTTATAGATCAAATTCATGTCCAAAAGCCTTTCAACAATAAGCGGATAAACTGATAATAGTACATCCCAGTAAACTGTTCGCACTGGGTTTTATAGTGACCCGAAGGTCTGCGGGAAACTTTGGCAGCTCTTTCTCAATAGCTTGAGGATGGTACATTAGTATTTTCTGTTGGCTCTAAACTACTCTGCACCATATTGACAATATCCTGTTTGTACTTTATGCAAATGTGTTGTAAATACTCCATGAGCAATGTGCAAAAGATTATTTTACATTACCCTCTGCAATAGTCTTATCCAGACATTATGTCTTCCTTAACCAACAAGAATTCTTGTAAATTAATTTATTAAAAACCTAGAGGTATAAGACACCAAACAGAAACGGTTTACACATAGATTATATTAGGAACCAAAAGAGTAAAACCACAAGTTCAAATGCAATATAAATGTCAGTAGACAAAGCTAATGAAAACATTATTTGCCACCTTATGAATACAGTATATATGTACTATGTTGTAGTTCATTAATTGTGCTCAGTCAAACTAAACTATTTCCCTCTGCCCATCATAAAGACATTCATTTTTGCAAGTCTATCAAACACCACACACTTATCCAGTGTTGCCATCACAAGACAGTTTTAATTTAAAAAGCAAAAATAATGTTCAAGGCAAAATACGTATCATACTGATGGCGAATAACTAAAAAATAATATATATATATAAAAATAATATTTACCGAGAAGGGTAATGTTGGCTACAGCTGACAAGTTACATTTGTTTAAAGTAGCCTCCTCTTGCTGATGCAATAGTGTCTGTAACTTTTGTACCATTCAACAGTAAACAGGCAAGTTTCTCCCTGTCAGAGAAAAACAGCATAGCGCCCTGTTTACATCGTTGGCCTCAGATGCACAGTGTCTGGCATATTGTAAGAGAGCAACAGCAGCAGCTTCTGCATACGTTTGCATTCATGCATGAGGTATCCATGCACAGCAGAGTGTAGGTCGCCGGTTTTGGACAAGTGACGAGAGAACTTACTAAAACAAAAGTATCTTCTACGTGACCTGCAGGAATGTGCAGACGTGGTGTTCTACTATATGGTTTGGAAGGTGGAAAAGGTGTTAGAATACAGAAGCAGCGCTCCTGCCCGGCTTTTTTTAACTTCTATTAACCTGTGAATGCTTGAATGGTTTATATGTTCAGGCGGGAGGTTAGCCCGAATGGCTTGTCTTCTGCACACTGTATGTGTTAAAGGTTTTTCCACAGTGTGATGGCCTGACTCATTTTGCATCTCACAATAGGATTGGGAAAGATAAAAAAATTGGACTCACTCTGCCACTCCCGTTCTGCACCTACTTTGTGAGGTATTAGATTAGAGTAATAAAATATGCAGTTGTACATAGATGCTTAATAGAATTTTTTTTTAATTTGCTTTACACAATACATCTGCAAAGCAACTTACCATGCAGTTGGAAAAGAACTTCTGTCTAGTAGTAATGAGTACTATAGATTTTAAGTAACTGACAACGTGTGCTATTGGTTTTTGGGTTTTATCATTTTTCCTCCACTCCCACCTTGTTAACGTGACTTTTGTTCTCTTGACTGATCCCCCTTTTATTCTTCAGCTACAGTTCATACGTTGCTTCTCGACCTCATTTAATTCGCTCTTTTTCCTCAGTCTTACCATTTCCTCCAGTAATTTTTTTCCCTTCACACTTTCACTATCTCGCTCCCACAGAGGGCACATAAGCACAATGTTCTGGGTGCTTGCAAAGCATCTGGCTTCCAAGCCCATATATTCCAGCGGCCAATGTGTTTGCTCCCACAATGTCGGTACACAAAGTACACTTGTGATTGCTTGCTTGACTTGTCAAATATAAATTACTCCCTATTGGTAGTCTAAGCTTCACTGCGGTTCTAAAAACCTAATTTCTGTGGCTTTATTATGTTTACAAGAAAAATCAAGAAAACGTTCAATAGTTTGAGCTGACACAAAGACTAAGAGAGGTGAAGGATAAGAAAACTGTGTGTAAACAGGGTCAGTGTTCTGTGAGAAGCACACAGTGCTAGATGTCCACTAAGCGCCAGATGCTCCTTAGTGTTTTATGAACGCACCTCTAGTCAGATGCTGTGACTTTTTATATAGTCTTGGGTGTTTGTAGTCATATCAGCATTATTAGCATCATCAGTGTTTGTATGGGATTTGAAGTTTACAAGCAAAAGGTCAACAATACCACTGAATTGGTAGCGGCCTGGTCGCTCAGTGGTTGAGGCAGAGGGCTGGGAAGCAGGAATTCCAGGCTTGATTCCCAGCTGAGTTACCCAGCCCGTCCCCCGTACCAGGTGTGTCCCTGAGCGAGACACCCAGCACAAGCTCCCCGAGCGCCGCCTGTGGCTGCTCACTGCTCGGGGGTTCAAATGCAGAGAAGAAATTTCATTGTGTCATGTGAAAAATGTATCAATGTTGATAAAATGGTTCCTTGAAAAGCATTGTCATTTAATTCTGGTGCAAATATGAATTGGCTGAAAAGAGTAGCCTTCCCATCAAAGAGCAATGAATAATTACACTTGGTACTAAGCTGTGTCCTCGGGGCTTCTCTTAGCCAGCGCCTCGCAACAGCACCATCATCTATGTAATGCAAGATAAGTACCTCAGAACGGTAACGTGATCATGTGACATACATTATGGCATTACAACAATGGTGAGTCACCAAAATCCTTCGAATTCGAAGTACTTTGGGTCAATTACAGCCGTTTGTGAGAGTAACTATTTCTAATATTAGAAACTCAGTAGTAGTGTCAATATTAAATGACTTCAGCTGGGTCTCATTTCAAGTAACACTGAAAATACACAAAACTTTTGTCTGTGGAACCTGTAATGCTGGAATATTTCAAAGATAAGCTAAACCTCAAAAGTCTGTGTTTAATAACAATGACAACAAGTTATGTAACATTTAGTTTATTTAATTTGAGAACAAACTATGTACTGTTCTCTGCCATATTCCCAAAACCTTACTCAAATTGTACTAAAACTGCATTTACATATAGTCTCTGTTTTCAGTCTGCTAAACTATGGACGTCATCTAAACTGGTCAAAGCACACAGACATATGCTGTTCACCCTTCTGCCTTTTCATTTCACAGGTTGTTAATTATTACTGTGATTATTTAATTAAATAATTTTGCTTTTGGCCCTAAGTCTACAAAGACTATGCAGTTGCCAAGAGCAACAATGTATGTGCAGAGGAGGACGTGTGACATAATGACAGGTGAGACGTCTGTAGGAGTGACACAGGGGACGGCTCGCGTGTCTTTCCGACTCGCCCGCACTTGGATTCACATGACAGACTGATGATGAGATCGCTGATGCCGACGAAGTTTCTACTCCGTTTCACTGATTAAGCTCACCGCGAGGACAACGCGCCACCGCGCCATACATTACAAATCCATCTGCAGGACGATAAGGAGCGTTAAACACACTTGGACATCATTATCAGATCCCACAAAGGTGGAGGTTATGTGGTTTTGATTAAAATAAATAAAATCTGGCTCAGGTGTTTGTGTTGTTTCTATGTGTCAGGGCAAAGGAAAAAAAAAAGGATCATTAATGATCTTTAATGGGGAGAAACAATGCACCTTATTGTAGGCAGGTTGTTTTAAAGCCAACTGTTGTTAAGTTCCCTTTAAAAAGTAAGATGTCAGGGACCCTATGGCCAAAACAAAACTTCTAAAACTCTAAAAACTAAACTTCCTCCCCGAGTCCTCCCTGTATGTCCTATTGAGCAAGTATCGGCAGCTGTTCTGGGGAATCAGAGCTGCTCAGGGGCATATTTGCGCACAGTGATCCATTTTCTCCATTAATTTGTCACTAATATGGATCAATTCTTTTGTTGATGGTGGCACACTTGCCGTACCCTGTTGCACTGCCCTGTCTGAATGAAAGTGAAGCCAATTTCGCCCATCGTGACAGTCATTGCGCCATTTGTTGAGCAAAACATACAGGTCCATTATTGAAGTGTCATGACGGCGTGTGTTTGGACTACGACAAATCACTGCAGGCTGTCACCCTGGCGGTTTTGTGGTATTACTAGCAGCAGAGAGGAGCGGCGTTAATGCCGACAGACACTGGGGAACGAGGGTCATTTACTACACATCCATTTAACAGGTGCCAATACTCCACCAGCATGCGGAGGGATCTCTCACTCCGACGGGGTCACGTTTGCATCTGCAGCCACGTGAAGTCTTACAGCTGTTGAAGTTCAATCAATAGGTGGACGTTAATAGACATAAGAGATATTAACTGTAAACTGTACGTAACATACCACCACAGTGAACAGTCTGAACTCTGGCGTGATGGTTCATCCCGGGTGACTGCCGAGCCTTGCTGAGTTTCCCTTCCCACATTTGACACTGATCAAACCACAAGGCCACACGTTGTCTGGTTTGTTTTAAAACACCCGGGGATGCCTTTTAGGGTACCCCCTCACACGGAGTGTTTGTTTTAATGGGAGACACAAGGAAGATCGCAGACTTCAAAATCCCCTTTCAAAAGCTCTACCTCAGGACTCTATTTAAAGCTCATTAAAAAGTCTAATCAAAACACAGCAATAGCATAACATGCACAGTTAATTTGCTTTTTTTTTTTTGTCTCGATGAGCAAGAGACCATAACAATATGAACCCTCTTGGCCCCAATGAAATATTAAAGATATAATCACAGACGACTTCCAAGTAACAGCTCACCTCATTTGAATTCTAAGGAAAATGTAATTTATGACTTAACTCAAAACTCATTTTTCTTTGTAATTGTTGATGCAGCCTGAAGGCATTTCTCTTTGTTGGCTGCCTAATTTAGGTAAATGAGTGAAAATGATTTTCACTCCTGTCCCCGCCCCCTGGAAGCCAGGTGTGAAGACACTGCCGTCCTTAGACAATTGATGCCACACAATGTGTTCGGCACACATTTTACTGATACAAGCGGATTTCAATTTTCATGCAGACATGGTATCTAAACTGTATTTTCTGCCATGACACTTTATTAGAGCTGCTATGATGGATGGGTGAGACATTTCAATTCTGACATGAAATATGAATTACTGGAAATGACATTTGCTGACCTGTTCCCATGTGAAGAGTATAAAAGGTCCTCTTTCAATAGACAGCTTGAGTCTCATAAATATGACATAGAAGCACCTATGACCAATTTTGAGGCTGACGCAGAGCACTGAAATAAAACTAACACTGCTAATCTGCACATTTCATGCATCATTAAAACATCAGTTCAGACGACTGGAGAGAAGGTCATTTCAAAGTAGCATGCAGTTACAAATGGTGTGTAATCACCCAGCAGATGATCTGTTTTGAGTCTAAAGAATTCAAGTTTGAGCTAAGCTTTGCAGACTCAAGATTTCCAAGGTTTGTTGCCTTTGTATTTTGTACATACAGCAACTCAGCACGCATTTCCCAGACATGTCACCAGTGACTCATTTTAACATTATGGTCACGGCTCACCGAATTGCTATGATTCCTCACTGTAAATCAACTCTTATAGACTGCTGCGGTTATTGTCGTAACAGCGATGCACCACAATAGCATGATACAAACCATCCACAAGAGCCACTCAAATGACCTATGTAAACACATCAATTCAAACATCTCCATAGAAACGTAATTATAGGATATGGTAGAAAACTAACTGGCATCCATATGAACAATGAATGAGAGTGGTGGTGTTCCAATACTTCTGTGTTTGAAAGATGTTATTTCTTCGATGCCATAGTGACACATGATTATTTGTGGGACCACAGCACGAGTGGAAATATTATACATATTCAATTGAATTCAAAAAGCTTGACAGTGCTGTGGTTAATAGGGGAATTAGTTATCACATATTTTGCGTTAGATCATACTACAGTGTGTTCAATAAAAGGAATAGGAATAAAGATCATTGTATGCCAATATACATATGACATATATGTTTATATTTAGTTTAATTAACAATTAAACATTTAAAAAAAAATTTAAGTAAAAGTACCAGTACCAGGACTTTACATCTGCATCAGCCCAGAAGACAACGTTGAAGGAAGCGAGCATGAAAAAAGGGAAAGTTTCACTTTGTGAATCCAAGTTTTTAAAATTTCTGTTGGCTAGCTGAATATGTTAAGGTTAACTTTCTCTAGTCTTCCAATGGAGAAATTTGCCCTCTTACAGCAGCAGAACATTTCTGATAAGAACCAAAGTAAAGCTAAACAGATCATTCTGGATAATAAAATATAGGTCTGTATGATCAAAATACAGGACAACTATGTAGAAATATAAAGTAAAATAATATAATAGAGTAATTGCAGTAAACTATACACATTAAATATTTTGTTAAATTGTGTATGCATATTTCCCAGGTTCAGATGTCATCAGCTGTTCTGCATCTGCACTCTCTGTGGCACGACAGTAGCTGAAATAAAACAGTGGGCTACTGTACTTTTCTACTAATTACTCTTAGTTCAGAATCCCTTTCTTCCAATAATTTGCTCTGCAGTCAAACATAAAATGTGTCTTCAGTAGCCATATTGATGTCAATTTGTTTGATTGATTTGGTGATCTATTGTGCTAAACTAGCCATACAGACATTTTTTTTCCAACAAGGCATGCTATGGATATACCTTTAAAGATAAGTGGATTTTACAATAATGTAAGCTAGACCTTTAATAGTCCCTCGAGTGGGAAATTTGCAGTTCAAGGTAAAAGCAGCAGAGATTTACTCATGGTATAAAAAACATAAAAAGAAATATGGGGGGGACTAACTATAAGCTTGTTTACTAACTTTCCTTTTCAGACGGTAGCATGAACCAAGTCACCCTGAAGAGCAAAACAAGATCTGCAAAAGCTGCTTTAAAACTAACTACAGAAAATCCATAACTTTGACGTATGCAATTAGAAAAGTATAGGTAGAGAGTACACCGTCCAGAATAAATTATATTAACATTCTATACCCTCTCAAGTTCTAAAGAAATAGTTTACTGATATTGAAGTAGACATGTTTATCACAATGAATTCGGAGCTTTTTATAGTTCTGTGGAGGAGGAACATCAGGTGGCCTCTTGCAAACACTACAATTAAGAGCAGTGAGCAAAATCTGCATAGCATAAGCATATCATTAACTCTCAGGGAAATGGAAACAATATAGTCTCCAGGGTGGCATCCAAAGATAGGCTCCAAATCCACCCTATGTAGGTGGTAGCCACAGCAAGCACCTCATGATAATAAGCCACCGAGTATTTGTCTCATTCCTAATTTAGGTGCACACTTCTAGTCTACTTGTGGTTTTTTAGAATACTGAAAAGAGTCTGTTCGGCAGATGTATGATCAGGTCAGTGGATTGTTAATGTAGCGTCTCTGGATATACATGCACTAGATTTTAGATTGTTCTAATCTGAAATACAGTGTAGACATTGGTAATATTTAGAAAAAAGAGTTTGCATTAACTCATCTTTTTATTACCAGTTTTATTGAGACAGGTGTGTTATCTTATGACATTCATCGTGTTTATGGTTCCTCCACTTTCTTTCAACCAAAACACCAGAGACGCCTAAGAATAGTTTAGCCCAAGCCCGCAGCCCAAAGGGTGCAGCACACTAGTTCTACAAGAAACTGATGAAAGGCAGCTTCAAGAATTTGAAGAGAAATTCCATGTAGACAAGATTTATTAATTATGGCAAATACAGCATATGAAATTTCATGTGCTGTGGCCACTAAGTTCAACTGAGACCATTTGAGGTTAAATTGGAAGAAAAAGGACAATGTGAGGAATGTGTTGTTGTTGTTTTTTTAAACCCTTTTAAACTGACATCTTGGAAACCATTCATAGGAACAGAGGAGTGCTGGGAATTTGTTCTGCAGCAGCAGTGTTCATTATCAGTCCAGCAGTAGAAATATACTTTCGTAAAGGGGGATTCACCAAAGAAAGTGTCTTAAATAAGAAGGGCATCAGCACAAAGCCTATTCCTCACAGAGGTTTCATATATATACGTGTGTGTGTGAATATGTGTGTGCGTGTGGTAAAACTTTAACCATACACTTGACAAAAGTACACATACAGTACATACAGCTCAACTAATGAAGAAACACTCGGGCATGGCGGAGTCCTGGGTTTGTGACTAGTTTTAGCCAAAATATAGTTTAATATTCATATTTTTTATTTGATAATTCCTGAAGTATTTTGATAATAATTATAAAAATCTCATAACACATTTAGACAAATTTATAAACAGTTGATCTGAATTTGGATCTTTGCTCATGATTTTTCCTGGCATCTTAAAAATATGTAATTTGAAGATACCTTACTTAAGTTTGTACGTTTCTGCACCTGTATGGTCAATGAAGGAATTGTTTACCATTATTATTTAGTGTAGTCTATTGTCTGGTTCAACTTGATACTTTTCATTGTTGTTTTTAATTCCAGTTTTGAAAAAAACGTACTTTTGTACTACTAATAATCTTGCATAGGGCCCCTAAAGACCAAGTAATGGCCCTGACCACATATTCAGAGAAGGATTCCACCAATGTTACACTCACAGACTGTGCCTTAAAATCTACTTGTACACTAAAAAGACCATTGAATTACTATACACAAATTCCATGGACCTAATCGTAACCTAACCTACATGCTTCACTCCTACTTTTTTCTCCAAATGCTAAGTGATTCTCCAGAATGTTACGGGTTTTTTTTAATAGTACTACCACTAAAAGTAATTGTATTAATAAACACTAGTATATACAAGTAGTCATGTCTTAAAAGTTCCCAAATATAAAGAGGAATGAAAAGGAAAGTTAAAGAGGGTGAAGTGATCTTGTTACATTTGGGGATTTTCCTCCAAGTGCACGACCTGGCTCAGTCATCTGCTCATACTTATGGTCACCTCAGTTGAACGCCATGAGGAAGAACGAATGACTCATATGAGCCTGTTAGACTGGTGGTTGGTAACGCTGGGTGGTTTTTTCATTATAATGTTTAGACATCAACCTAACCCTAACCAAGCATAGGAAAATACTTTGGTCTAAGAATACTCTGCTGTAAAATAGTTTTTGCCTGCTTCCTTATTTTTTTGGGATATTTTTCAAACAAATGCTTCAGATCAAATATGTTTTACACAAATATACATTTTTAAATGATTATTTTGCTCATTAAGGGGAAATGGCTCTCCAAACCTGCATGTCTTTGTGAAAATTGGGGTCAACCGACCAAAATTACTTCAAGAGAGACTCAACTAGGGAGGTCATCAGTGCCGTTTCTAGGTCTGGTGGGGCCCTATGGTAGTTTTTTTCATTACTGAAATTAAAAACAACAACAATAAAAAGAATTAACTTGAACCAGACCATAGACTAAGATTTTTAAGATATGAGGATACCAAAAACCTTGTAAAATGTCAATGAATTTAGGAACGATGACAAAAATAAGAAGTTAAAGTACCTTAGTTTCCCCAGTCGTGAACGCAGGTCTCCCATGTGCAAGAATAATGCTTCACTGGTGAAGCTAACTCAGATACACTTTGATAACGAACATGTTGAGTGCAAAACATATTAAATACTCTGGTGCAGCTATGGAGGTCAGGTTTATAGAATTTTTACATTACAGAGCAAACGTAGTATGAGAGATATTTAAATTACATTTAATTCTACTAAAATATTTAAAAAGCAATAGCTTGGGGGCCCCCTAGTGGCTGTGGGGCCTTAAACATCTGCATAGTCTGCATAGAGCAAGAAGCAGTACTGGAGGTCATAAAAGGAACCAGACTAACACCTGAAGAACTGAACCTTAAACAGGATGTCCATCCCTGCAAACCCTTCAAAGTGGCTAAATAATTTTTTTTTTTTTTAAATTTTAATTTCATTTTGTATTGATTTGGGTTATCTTTGTGTAATATTGAAGTTTGTGTGACAAATATGCAAAAAACTAAACTCAAGAAGTGGGAGGTACTTCTCGCAGCACTGTAAAAGCTTTGTGTGGACTCACCTAGTGCTTATATAATAATTTGCTTCGATCTTTTACCACAGGCACTGCATTTGTAGCATTTGGGAAGCAGTGACACTCAACTCAAGGCATTGCCACACTATCACAGTATAATAATGTAAAAGCATTGTCATTACCTACCAATCACAGATTTCTTGTTGGTCACACTACAAAAGAAAGACACAGTGAAAATAAAGACAAAGTAAAATGACGGGGTAGGATGTTCAAAATTGACCACTACGTCAGCACAGGTGCTTTTATATTGCTTTAGAGTTTCCCAAAGACAGTGATAAACATTACAAAGCACACACTTTAAATCTGTCCTTATACATTTGTCGCAGTGTTGTAGCTTTGGTCTGCTTTGAAACAAGGTACTGATAAATCTTATTTGCGCTACCTTCATGAGTAGTTACATGCTTAATAGTGGTGCCTCACCACTGAACATTCATCTTGATGAGACAGGTGCTTCTGCAGCCACAAAAAAACCCCAATCCCTTATTCCTTATGTGACATGGGCAATACAGCCAACACTGTGCAAAAATTATCTCAGAAAGGATCTTGTGTGTTTTATTGGTTCAAGTATATCTGTTGACATTTTGGCCCTACAACATGTATTATCAGTAAGATATACTTTATATATAAGTTATAAGCTACAGAGAAGTATGTACAGCAATGAGGACGCAGTGTTAAAAAATGGTTCTAACCCAGCAAGGAAAATACGCATTTACTGAATATTTAGAAATGTGAATTTAGTGACTAAAACATACACACTTCTAAAACTGTTGATAATGTGCATGCATATGATGTCTCTTCCAAGAAGAATGTTATAGAGGGATTTATTTTGATCTGCATGAAGACTCTAAGTGTGTGTTGATCAACCGGCTGGCTTTTAGACATCCCTTTACTAATCAGATAAATCGTGTGATGTAGCAACATTTATTTTGAACGTGTACCTTTCAGTACCTTTGTCAAAAGGCAAGTTTTAGAGAACCAGGCCTTTATGTGGGTGGCAGTGTTGGTTGGGCTAGAATAACCGAAGAGGTAAAATAGGGAGTAACACAGACAAGGCTGTTTGACACAGATAAATTCTGCTTATTCAGAGTAACCGGAGGGTGTAAAGCAAAAAATAATAGGGCCATTTGCGGGATGGAAGGTTGCCAGATCTTACTCTGTTGTTGAGCAGATGCAAAGCCAAAAATGCATTTGGGGAAACTGATGTACATCTGCCAATATGGCATTTATGCAATTTTTCCTCGCCATCCTGGCACACGAAGCATTAGCTCTTTTACTGTGCAGGGGAAGAGCTCTGTTAAGCTCCTGTTTATAAACTGTGATTTCACTGGCGATTTTATACATTTATACACATCTCTATGACCACAACTTTATCTAATTGCATGTGAATTCAAGTCCAAGTGGGGCTTCTAATGAGAAGGAAACAGTAATAAATTTAACACATACATATAATTATTCCTGCATTTCTAGCAGAAACATGCTAAAAACAAAACTGGACACACCTTACAGTGCTTCCCACACACACACACACACCAACAAAGCCTGACAATTTCTAGAGTAATGTTTTTTTGAATTGGTGAAACCAGAATCACTTGTATTTACTGATGTGACAGCTGACAGAAGGCAGACGAATTCATTAACTTAACTGTAGATGCTATACTGTCAGCTCAGATTCAGCCAAATACTGCACCAACTGAGAGGATGCCACTTCATTATGCAGATAGATAATGAAGTAAAACAGAGCAAAAGCTAGAACTTTTCAAGGCAATGAATGGCACGCACTTTCTTTACTAGCCAAGTCAGTCACCTGATCTCAGTGAAATAGAGCATGCATTTCATTTATTCGAGACAAGACTGAAGGCAGAAAAATAAAGCACAAACACAAAGCAGATGATGGCAGCTGCTGTAGAGGCCTGGAGAGCATCTCGAGGAAGGCACGTCAGCGTGTGCTCCTGTTCATTGGTTCCAGAATTCAGGTTGTCATTCACCACAAATGTTTATCCAAGTTGAAATTTGTAAAAATGGTTGTGCATTGAGTGTTTCGTTTCAAATTCAGGATGGCGGTGGTACAAAAAACATGTTCCTGTATTTATGAATCTGTCCTTATAAACCCACGTCACTAAGGGACAGTGAGGTATTGATGCTTATTTGATGAATGTTACAAGGTATTTGCTGTTCTAAATACACCACCACCGTTGTTTAGTGGTTTGGATTGTGTCTGGACAATTGCAGAAGAACAGATGGAAGTGGTCATTGTGCTCCGTGTATAATTCGTGTGATTTTTCGTACTGATGTTGTATCATATGAAAGTTG
>JAUMHF010000010.1:3370067-3436101 GCA_032359275.1 Microctenopoma steveboyesi | reverse complement strand
ACAGATGGAAGTGGTCATTGTGCTCCGTGTATAATTCGTGTGATTTTTCGTACTGATGTTGTATCATATGAAAGTTGGACTAAAAGCTGATTTCAAAGACCTGAAACTGTACAGAACTATCACTGGAGGAACATTTTTTGGTTTTACCATTATGTTATTTAGTGGTTTATTTCGAACCCTACAAGTAAGTTGGACTTTTGTTTGACACCCCAACACACGCATAGCGAATAAAGCAACGTCGTTGATAATAATAGTTAGGACCTGTAACTACTATGTCAACGATCAATAAAACAGCAAGTAAATGTAAATGTGTGGAGCTGTAAACCAATTTTGATCTGACCTGCACAGTTTAAGGTCACCAAATACTAACAAACAGCATCTCTTTGTTTGCTAAATTCTTAGGTTGTTTACATTTTAGAAAACCAGGGCCTTATTTACACATCACAGATGGCTGTGGGAATATGAAATAAGCCATGTTTTTCCTAGTCTTCTATGCAATATGGTCACACAGCTGTGGATCGCGGTTCCAATGTTGGGTAAATCCAAATTTAGCTGTCCAGTTGGCTACAAAACTGCTAGCCTGCAGCATAATTGTGCTGAGAAGCCAAAATGGAAAAGAATGTTTGACATAGATTATGTTAGAAGCCTGTTGAATTTTTAACAGTGAAATGCAGTTTAGCACTGATAAAGGCACAATGAGACGTCCCTTATTTCACAACCCTTCAGCTTCTCAGCCGACTTCACTGTTCTATCTTCCATCAACTCCTACTGGTTGTCTAAATGATGCGCTCCAGTTAGAATAACGAGACATCTGTAGAGATTCAGACGTCTCCAGCGCTCAAAACGATCGAATGGCTTTAGTCTCGTGAAAATGAGAAAATATCCTTTTTATTGCACTCTCAAAACATCTTACCATAGTGCATGATTTGAGAATCTGTGCACTTGGTTGCTGGAAAGTGTTGTAACATTTATTGTAAAACGTATTGATGTATATTGATGTATGTTAATGCTCAGAGTATTTCACTCAAAAGCACAAGTTAAAACCCAAGATGTATTAAACCCCTTTTTTGTTGGTATGTGAACCTCAAAGATAAACAGAGAAAATGTGATAAAAAACATTAAGAATTCTAGACTGACAGCAAGTAGAAGACAAAGAAGAAGCAGCACCCGGCGAATGAACTCTCCCAAACCCAAAATGCCGTCCAGATTGCAGAGGGAAAGATCTTTCTCTAAGGCTCATTACTCTCCTCATAGCAAGCCAAGTGCTGACCTAGCAGCATTCGAACCCTCTATCCTCTTCTTGCCCTTCAACCCCCTCCCCTGGCAGGTGAGGGAGTCACATGCTGTCAGGCACACCCGCCATCAGCTCATTTGGTCTACGACAGCCATAAAGCAATGCAGCATAGTAGAGCTCCAAGAGCTTATAAAGGAGCCAATGGCTGCTTTTATGGATGGATGGATACACTCTTTAGCTTAATTCACCCTCTGTCCAAGTCTTACAGGGAAGATTTGACCTCTGTTAGGTTAAATAATGGTGCCAGCATATAGCATAGTGGGTTGGTCAGGGGGCAAGAAGAAGATAAATGCACTGTGACATTCAACTCACTCGAGTATCCCCAGACGGGTGATTTGGGAGCAGTCTATTAGGCACACTTTGCTTAAACGTGGGAAGAGTTATTTGAGGGGGCAGCAATGACCGGGAGCGACACATAAGGTAGCATTTGAAGGGAGAAATGAATGAGAGACACAGCTGAGGGGGTCTGAAAAAGGCGATGTGAGAATCCATTCGAATAGATATTTAATTATAATTAATAGCATAGATGAATTTCAGTTTGCAACATTTCTTTAGGTTTTAAATGACTGATAACACAATACTAGTTTAAGAGGATGAGGATGTCTGATTACTTGAATATTATCAGCTAAGGTTTCTGTTTTTCTTTTTTTTTTTTACAGCCTTTTT
This sequence comes from Microctenopoma steveboyesi, assembly GCA_032359275.1. Classification (NCBI taxonomy): domain Eukaryota; kingdom Metazoa; phylum Chordata; class Actinopteri; order Anabantiformes; family Anabantidae; genus Microctenopoma; species Microctenopoma steveboyesi. Next base: position 3,434,141 of record JAUMHF010000010.1, on the reverse strand, counting down.
CTTTGAACACACACCAACAAGACCATAAATCTAGAGTTCATATTTTCCCCCGTGTTCTCTGGAGAGAGAAAAAATCAATAAGAAAAAGTCTTGGAAATAGTGAAAAAGTCCAGCTGTTTAGAGCATTCCTGTCTGAAAGTATGTCTGCAATGAACCCACACCACAACACAGCACAGCACGAATGGATCAGCAGTCGTTAAATATGCACAGCACTCTACATAATTCACATTCGTTTTGTGAAGTGATTATTTGACCACTGCCAAGACGAAACGGTCAGTGGTAACTTGAGAACTTGACACTCATGTCAAATATGTCACTTATTATTTAGACGATGCTGTACAGTGAACATGTTTAAGTTTTCTACATCCACCAAAAGTCTTTCTGTCATTTCATTAGGATGTAATCAGTACTGAAAAAGCTAACTTACATTATTTAATCTAACACTGACCGATAGTAGAGAACAAGACTAAAACACTAGGAAATTTCAGAGCAAGGCCAGATTCATTTGAATAACACAAATAGTAAAAATAATACAAATAACTTTCAAAAGAGCACACAGAATGGATACATATATGCTATGATGGTGGTTTGTCTAGTTTAAGTTCAGGACCTGTGTGCTTTTGTTCCTTATGTACATCTGTTTGTTTGGTTTCTGTATACTTGGTTCAGTTACATGTTTCCATTTTAGTATTCATCTTCTGTGTCCTGGTGTCTGTTTTCTGGTTGTGTTTGGACTACATTACCCATATCTCCACTCATCCTCTGGACTTCCTGGTTTAATGGACCACAACTCCCAGCACTCTGCTCCGTATCATGAGCCGGATTAGAATTGCCCACTGTGGTTTGAACGACTACCCTTTTATTATAGGAAAACATCTGACGGTCAGTGTAACTGGTGCCCGGCTAGGGAAACACTAAAGCATGTGCTTTTGGGCTGTGGGAAATACTCAAGGGAACGGAGGCAGCTATTTTTGCAGCTTCAAAGGCCTGACCAACCTCAATATGAAGACGTGCTGAGGCACCTGCTTACAGCTACAGGAAGGGGAAGGGTGTTTGAGTTTTTCAAGGAGATCGGCCTGTACAAGGGACTGTGAGCTCACTGGAATGAGCGGACCCTGATCCAGCAGGAGGCAGCAGTGGATGCAAGCTGCTGTTAAAACCCAAAGAAGAAGAACTCCAGCCCATGTCCTCAAACAACCAACCTGGATCACTCCATGTGTAGTGTTGTGCACTGTTTGCCGTGTTTCCTGTCGTGCCATGTTCTGTGTACCTGTCGCTCTTCTGTTTGTTCATGGATCCCCTTGGACTTGGAGTTTTGTTGGACTGAGTTTGTGTTTAGTCAGTTCACCTACATCAGTTATTTCCCTGTTTAGTCCGTTCCGGGTTCCTTGTGGGTCTTGGTTACTTTGTTTGTTAATCTATTTTATGTTATTGGGTTTTCCCTCTGTGTTTTTTGGGTTCATTAAATTCCTTATTTCGTATCCTCCTTAGTTAGTGTGGATTTGTGTCCTGACTCCACCCACCACCCTGACTGTTATATGGAAAGCTAGCCTCCTGAAACCATTCAGACTATTTCATAGATTACAATTACCTGCATGTACCTTCAGCAATTATATGTTTTGAGTTTCTGGAGGTTAAACCCACTGAACAGAAAATACGGTAACTACTTTTCAAAATATCAAATAGAAAGAAGACACTGAGATGTACCAGTCTGTTAGTAGGATTTAAAATGACAATTTCCTTAAAAAAAAGATTCGAATAAACCCCATTAAGAGAGTTGGGAGAGCTTTCATCATTACTTGTACTCTAGTTTAAATAATGTTCTCGAGGCTCCTTTGGATGCAGGTTTGCACAGAGACATGTAAGGGTCAGGTCACCTTTGGCCAGGCTGTCTTTCTCCATCGTTCTCTCTGCGAACATCCCAACATCCGCCCCCATCTGCATATTCCCAGAGTGACAAAACTAGTTAACTGAGTAATAAATCAAACCTCGGCTGCCCAATTTGGTTTCCTAATGTAATTAATAAATGCTAAAAGCATTTAACCAGCAATAATTTGCGGATGCCACTTTGAAGTCACCATTTAAGAAACGCTTGTGTGTATGAAGAAGACAAATATTAGGCAGGCAGTGATATCGTTTAGGATGTTGTTTGCAATGCCATGCAAATCGCGAGAACCCAAATCTGTGTAACTTCCAGTGGAAATTGTAAAAGGCAATAATAATAATAGAGCTACATCAAGATCTATCAGCATTTGTCTAATTAGTGTAGCGACGCTGGGAGCGTTGGGAGTACAGATGTTGGGATAAAAGATTATCTGATAAAGCGTTTGTAATCAATCGCTGTTAAAAGGCAAAAAAAAGGCATTCATTGTAGTACAGCCATATCAGCAATATATTCTTCAGTATGTTGCGTATTTGTTGCAGATGATTGTATAGGGTTATATTTCAAGCTTTACAAAGAGCGACAGCACATAAAACTAAACAGAAATGACACTTTTGACCTGATAATCCCTCCAATCTGTCACAGATTAGATTTAAAAGTATCTTTCCTTATTTATTAATTGCTTTACTTTTAAATTGCTTTGACTAAATCTTTATCAACACGTCCTTACGCTCCACTCCGGCCTATCAAAAAGATCGACTCTATCAATTATATCTCCATTACTTGGGACCAAATACCTTGCAGTCACACTTCCACACTTGCTTAATCCCCTTCTTCACTTTCCCTCTGCTGCAAACCAGAGAGTAGAGAACAGACAGAAGTGAATAGAGGCAGAAAGTAGTGTGGGGTGATTGCAGAGGAGCAGAGTTTGTCATGAGTGGATTTGTGGCTAGGGAGACAGCAGCGGGAGGCGGGCAAATTGATGGGTGACACATAATCAGCCTCCTTATCGTAGCGCCACAAAACTGGATTGCATCCAGAGCCTTGTGATCCGTCCGGATTTGGCTAATGTCTCCCACTCCTCTCCTGAGTCCCGACAGCTCTACGTTATCAGGGCCTGGCCCGGGCTTCCTTTCCTTTCCTAAGACTGCCATCCCTCCATCCACTGCCACCTCCATGCTGTCTGTATCTTGACACCGTGTCAGGTGAGGAGACAACTGAGGGTTTATGGACCAGGTCTGTCCATCCACCTCTCTCACTGCCTTATTCTGACTCGGCAGCACTATTTTAGCTTCTCCGTGTCTTCCTCTGCCTCTTTCCACAGGATAAATCCCTAAATGTCTTTCTCAAATCAGTACAAATCAAGTGTTTACAGTGTTGTAGAAATAGAACCAAACCTCTAATGTGTCACTGCTGTTGAAAACGACTAAATGAGCCTGTGTAAACTGTTCTCGTTTTCATTTTGAAAGTCAACATGCCTTTTTTTCCCCCCACGGATGTTTATTATTTCGTGACTGGAATTACAAAAGCAACAGCTCAAGGAAGGAGTGAATCACAGCTTCCAGAGTGGCTGGGTTCAAAGTTCAACAAAGTGGTTTTTGAGGTGAAATGGAGCTATGTTATGACACAGTGCTCTGGTCCACTCTCACGCGCTCTGCAATGCTCCGAAAAAACTCTCATGAAGTAGATTGCAAAAAATGTATTTATTTTTTTTATAGTGTCCTTGAAAGAACTAGCCGGGGTTGAAAACATCCGTGTTATAGTACAGGGCTCTCTGAGCACAGCTATTTTCAGAGAAGTCACATTAGAAGTACTTTTTACTGCAAGTGTTGCACATTATTTATACTTTATACTCTCACTCGTTCTTTTGCATATTTGTTACACTTTTAAGTGACAATTTTATTCGGTAAGCGAAAAAAAGCTATCAAAGCCTACGTATCCTATGTAACAAAGTAGTTGCCTCCTATTTAAAAAATGAAGGGACGGTGGATAATCACGTTTTAGACACAAGAGTTAAGTTTGACCAACCACACCGAGGCCTGATTACTTCCAGTAAATGGAGAAAACCTGAAACAGTGGTCAATCTTTCCAGAAGTGGCCTGCCAACAAAGATTAGCCCAGGAGCACAGCGATGAGTCAACCAAGAGGTCTCAAAAGATCTAAAAACAAGCATCCCTCATTTGAACCACCTGAGGTCGTGTTTGTGACTCGACAACAAGATAGAGACTGGGAAAAAATGGCAAAAGTGGCAAAAAGCCACTGCTGACCAAAAAGAAGATAAAGGCTCGTCTCATTTCTAGCAAAAGACTTTTGGACAAACGTAACATAAAAGTTAAAAACTAAATTTTAACTTCTCTTATAGGTAGTGTGATGTTCTGGGGCTTTACAGCTTTAGGATTTGGACAAATTGCTGTGATTGATGGACCATGATTTCGGCTCTCTACCAAAAGATCATGAAAGAGAATGTCCATCCATCCGCTTGTGACCTCAAGTTAAAGCACAGTTCTGCAGATCTGCAGAAGGACAATGATCCAAAATACAACTATGGAATACGTTGCCTGAATATCAGGAAGTTTGTTCTGAATATTGACCTATTTAGGTCAGAGTTGAAAACACTACTATTTACTGTAGCATAATTTTCTTAGGTACATGTATAACTTGAATTTGCCATTTTCTACCTGTCAAGAGTATTATCAGAGTCTAGATACATTTCACATGGGGGTGATACCTAGAATAGGATCTGTAGTTTGTGATCACTGCAAATCACAATGCCATAAAATGAAGGATGGTGCCATTACGGATCAACGTAAGTCTTATATTTGTGCAGTTAGTACAAAAAAATATACATGTTGCACATATAGCCTTATTTATAGTGCACAGCAAGGTGCCTGGTCATGCACTGATTATGTTAACAACAAAAAAGTGGGAACATGCCGTTATATTCTGGCATCCATCCATCCATCCATTGTCTTACGCTTATCCGAAATCGGGTCGCGGTGGGTGCTGGAGCCTATCCCAGCTGCCTTCGGGCGAGAGGCGGGGTACACCCTGGACAAATCGCCAGTCCATCGCAGGGGTTATATTCTGGCATATGCAGCATAAATAGTATTTGCAGTTACAAGTGTGCAATGGCTAATACGACATTTTCGGTTGGATGATAACATACAGAATTGAAGTAAACATAAACACACCTGAATTAAGCCCACAGCTCCGTTTAACAAAACTGCCCAAACTGACTTTTAACTTCTAGCTAGCAGAACTGTAGTATTACTGTCAAAAAGTCTTTAAAGGGTCAATGGAGATATGTTGCCGATCTACATTTTAACTTCAGCACAAAGTAACAACACAGCTCTGTGGTATTGTCTGTGCTCTCTGTGTTGGCAAGCAGAATGCAGCCACTGTAATGAGCTTAATTGCTTTGCTTCAGCACTAACGTGAAGCTGGGTTGCCAAGGTGCTGGATTAAAAACCTTTACAATATTGCAGCTCATTAAAGACAACATGCCAAGATCGGGCTTTTTAACATTACAGAATCCTTATAGAAATATCAGGACTAATGCTGGTAATGTCAGTGCTCAGTTACTGAACAGATGAATTAACCATATTACTTGGACTGCACTTGAATAAACAAATATTGCAAATCTACCTTTTGCTTAACATTTACTGTTGCATACAAGACTTTTTTTTTTCTTTACACCAGGATTCCTCCCGTTCTAAACGATGCTGCTGATTCCTTTTACACATTATCGAACAAACGGTTTCAGCTCATAAGGCCAAATACTGGTCTAAAAATAATCTGCAAGTGCAAGTTGTGGATTTGATCTTGTTTGAGTTTGCTTTCCCCTCATCCATGAACTTTGATAGTTGTGCCAATGTCTTATTTTCTTCTGTCTAATAATCCCAGACAATATCCAACAATGAACTATGGCCACGAGTACATCAGTGGGATGGATTCATTGGCAGCATAGCACATTTGTATAAAGCCAACTAGAGGAATTTCACTAGAGACGTGCTGAACGGCAAGATGGACGAGGCGAGGATGAACTCCTAGCTGGTCTCAGTAGCACATTATCTGAAGTAATTGCTCTTAGTGATTGTCAATGCATTGTGCACATGTTTTAATTGTAAGCCCTTAATGTATCACTAACAAACACAGCTATTACTTAGAAAGGCTTTGCAACTTTGTATTTGTGAAGTTTATCATGATAATAATTAATATTCCTGCAAAGTTATGTTTATTACAAAGAAAGAACCACACACACAGTTGATCGCACCTCGTGGAAATCCACTTCCCTTTAATGCTAACAAGCACATACAACTCATGCTTACATGTTCTGTTGTTTTTCTTATCATAATTCTTGTCACAGCTTCAATGCCAACACTGTGTACAAATATCTATAAGGTACAACAAAACCGACCAATGCTGGCATGATACAGTAAAGCTCATTACACAGGAAATATTACATTTACATATAAATTGAGTTATGTCACAATTCACTCTAGTATTTCACAAGATTATTCCGTCTTATCAGTAAAGAAGTTACTGAAGAAGAGAAAAATGTGCTGACATTGAATTGAAATGGGGACAAAAGTTCTTTTTTCTGAGACCATGGACAGTTGTATTGTCCATGGTCCTCATTAGCTTGGTGAATGTCATTTAAGCATTAGGCTACATAGGGTGGTCTGATTATCAGTGAAGCCAGATCCCTTGTCAACTTTCTGCAGTTATTACTGTTGAATTTCTGGAAACTAACTATGGAACGGTGCATTCACAATATCAATCCCCTTCTAAACCAGAGGGTTAAAGTGAAAAAGACCTGGACCAGGTCTAGATCCAGACTGTTTTCTTTCATCTGAAAATAGAGTAATATTAAAGTGAATTTGGCCTTGAAATAAAGATTCACGGTCACAGAGTCTGGAAGAGGCGGGGACAGGCACAAAATCCAGGTTACTTCTAGTCCAGTGTGAAGTTTCTATTACATCATCTGCTAGTGTTTCTCCACGGTATTAAGACTGAAGTCATGGATTTTCCTGGTACTTGGAATTAGAATTTGTTTTTTTATGAACCTAAATAATCAAAATAAAAAACATTTGTACTAAAAACAAAAGAAACTCATCTAACTCAACTCTGCCCAAGGTCAGGCAGCTACAGCTGGTGCTACAATCATTTAAGGCTCTTATTCATGCTAATGTTAGATGTGGGCCAGTGCTCGTGTCCTTTAATCTAAGAATAATGATGATGATATCTACATTCTGCGTTAGGTACACCTTAGCCCTCCAGATATCAATAACTTAAAGAGATTCCATTGTGCAAACATTCATGATTAGGAAGAAAGATGCGTGGGGAGACGTTTGCTGCCATTAGAAGTCCTGCACTATTGGATCCTCTTTAATGACTCTGTCAAGTGGCCATTTACAAAAGGTTGCTACGTGACTGTGTTTGCTATCTCTCAGTCATTCTCCACATCCTCCCTGCTGTAGGGCTGCAATTTTCCCAAGATGCAACAGCAGGATGACAAATGGTTGCTTAAAAAGCAGTTTAAGAGGATTACTGTCTGTGTCTGTGTCATGTGTGAATATATGAGAGCACGAGTGAAAGAAAAGTGCAAATAACATCAGCCCACCACCGCTGATTTATAGCTTGTAGAAAAACATGAGGAAAATATTTACTTTGGCGAGTTAGCTGAAGGAAGACGGAGCATGATGATTTACTTCATCACCTATAAGTGATGAAGTCCTCTGCATGCCTGCTACAAATCTTGCGGGGGAACAAAGGACCAGAGCATCCGCAGAAACGGGGAAACGCAGCATCCTTCGGTCACCATCAGTCATCCACCTATAGACAACTCAAAGCTCGGAAAGCTTGTTAAAGAAAAACATACCTTTCATACAATGTACACCTAGATTTAGAAGCTTATTGATTGGTAACTGTAACCGGCAGTGCGGTGACCTGTCACAGCTACCTCACTACCACATGTAGTGGTAAGCCCTCCCCTTCCCTTACTTCCTACTATGAATTGAGCACACCGATTGGACACAACCATGATGCTGTTGGGTGCTCGAGACGTAGGAGGAGGCCGCTGGGGCTGCATGGTTAGGAGGATGTTTAATTTTTCGGGGGAGAAGATGCTTATGACAATTGTAGCTGTAGCTTTGTGTGGTGAAATGTGTTTTTAAAGGAGGAACTGCAACAACGCTGATGCAGCAGTACTCGTCTGTGGGTCGTTTCCTAGGTGACACGCAAGGCAAGCGCCAGAGTTTGTCGTGAGAGTTTGTTTCCACAGTGGCAGCCCGACAAGACTTGGTCTCTCTTTTCAGAAGGCGCTGCTTTTAGTGTGTTTGCAGTTTCTGTTGTTTACTCTCCTCACAACACGTTTGGTGTGTTGTTGCATTTTAGCATTTTATACCATTGACGATCAGCGCAGGTGTGCCGACCACAGGTGGAGACTGAGCACGTGGGCCTTTTTCACGACCATCTTTCTACCTAGAAACCATTTGGGTTGTACTTTTCCATGTTTTATGAAGACAAACGGCTCATTGGTTTGTGTTTTCTCCTCAGGCTTCCCTCATCGGTGTAGGCCTTGTGTAATGGTTTAAGTCACTGTCAATAGTTCTAGTTCTATTCATTGAATTTTATTTTATATTTGTACTTTTAATTAGTATTAAAAGTTAATGGCTAATGTTTCTTTTGTATTAATTGTTACTACATGGGAAAAGCCTTAAGCCTTAATAATTTTTAATCTGAAGTAATTTAGGTTTTGATTTGAACCCGGAAGCTTCAGCTTAGGTCACATAACTACTAATGCTATTACTCAAAAAGTAGTGTGGATTTTAGCAGGCACTTAGAAATGATGGAAGTCTGTTTTGGAGTTGTAAAAAGGTTTTTGTGTTTGTGTTTTTTTAATGAGTGCCCCCATTAGTCAATTATCATCCAGCACTATCTGTACTAGCACTATCACTATCTGGTTGCACCTTTTTAACAACTACAGAGAGATTCAGCACCTCATTCAACCTCAACAGGACAAAAGACCTGCATAAAGAGCAACCACCATGCATTTAGGCCTCGTGTGGGTGAAAAAAGTTCACTATTAGAACATAGAAAGCGTTTTACCACCTGACAAAGTACAGCATGTACTCAGAAAGAGCAACAAAACAACATTAACAACCTAATGTGAATATAAATGTTTCCTCTTGATTGTGGGAAAGTCCTGCGTGTATGATAAATAACAGGTCTGTCCAGTCATTTGGAGAGTTGTCAAGCTGTTCCTGCATTTTGTTGTTTTTTTTTTATTGGCACGTATGCCCCGAGGTTTGGAAGCAGCCAAGGTGCATGTGGTCAGCAGGTCAGATGTATCTGTCCACTCACAGCTCAAGGGTTTCCCTGCCTGCAGACTGTGTTCTTCAATCAAATACAACACTTTTTCAAGACAGCTTTCAAATATAGAATTACCACTAGATTCAATGTTAACATGATTTTATGCAGAGCAAAGCCACAAACTCCCAACTTTACGCGTGTCGTTTATTGTATTTCTTCTGGCATTATGTTAGATTATGTTTGACACAGTTCATTCCTGTTCACAATGTGTGAAATGTCATCTTAATAATGTTTATATTAAAATATTAGCAGCTAATTACAAGCAGCTACAGCATGTTCAGTGGACAGTAATGGAATTCTTCTTAGTTTTACATGTGCATTGTGATAAAATGCATTATATATACATATATATATACATATATATATATATATACATATATACATGCTGTCTCTAGTCAACAGGAAGGAGAAAAAAGAAAATGTAACTTCCAAGAAAACTTAGACAAACCTACACTGATAAATTTCAGGACACTTGCTGATAGAAAAACCTGTCTAACAATAATAAATTGAGGTGAAAAGAGGAGGGAGCATGGAAAACGTCCTTTGTGACACTGCCGCTCACTCTGGTGAACACGCATTGAAGTGCTACCTCCCTCTCTGATCTATGGACTGTCAGGACAGATATTTGCTGAAATACTTTATCCCATTTCTGCCACACCAATATGAACTGCCTCTGACACTTGCTAGAGGAAAGAAGGACTTTAAAGAAGCCACACACCTCCTTTCTATTGTGTATAAATTACAGCCTTAGCGTGTGAGCTGGAGTAGAAAACAGCCCTGTGTAGAAAAATATCAGCTGCGTGTAGGGGACAACACACTGTTGGTGACATCCTCAAAGTCTTTGTCTACTTGTTCCACTCAGCAGAAATACAGAAAAGAGAGATGGTAATCATGTGGTTATCTTCTGCCTCTGGAATCGCATAAGGACATCCACTTTCTCTCAGACTTAGTCACATCATGGGTCTCCCTTATCAATCGCTTTGTGTTCTGCGTATTTTAAGATAATAAAATCAGGTAAGTGGACAATCAGTTCTGCCAAGAGAAATAATGCAGCCCCTGTGGCCCCCTTTATAAGTTCATTGTTCTGGTTTGTGGTTTTTGGCAGTCTGACATGGTCATTAAGAAGTGGCTATTCTGTTTTCCACACCGCCCAACCATGGTGGTCAAACTTACCATTATCTTGATGTTTATTTACAGTGAGTACCAAATATTGAGGAACCCAACACTTCTTGCAGATCCGCCTGGGCCACAAGGTTATTACTGATCCAATGCAGGCTCATTTAAGAGCTGAAGACAAGGACCAAGACTAGAAAACAAAGCCTAGAAAATTGACCACCACATTTAAACTGATTAAAAAGACTGAAGGTAGTCAGATCCAGGTAGTGGGTGGTGTGAAACGACATTACTGACGCCAATCTCTGAAGTGAAGACATAACTACTCACTGTTAATATCTGAAGCAACAACTCTTAACATTAAAGTATTCCTGCAACTTTAAGTTACAATAGAACCGCTAGTGATTTAATAAAGTTCTAAAGTCAAAGCTAAATGTGGGATGAAATGTAGCTGGTCCACCTCTACAGTAACCCATCTGTTGGCTATGGACTGCTGTTGGGTTCGTAGGTCTTTGAGAATCCACGACAGCTCCACAAACATTAACATTTTCATTCTCTTCTCATTGCTAACAGCCCCGGGGAGACTCATCCATGCGTATTCTATTAACAAAAGGCACACCCAGTGCTCCCAAGTCTCCGTCTCGATTCATACACATCCACAAATCCCTTGGCAAAAGCTGTTTGTGTTCACCAGAGCCTGCAACAGGGACAGACGTGGAAAAACACAGAGACAGAGATGGAAAGCAGAAAGATGTGTGGAAGGCTGAAGAACCTGAAATACAATAATTAGAACTGATAAAAGTTAAGACGGTAAAACGCTGAAGCTAATAATCAGTCAAGATATCGCTTCACAATGAGTCAGAAGTTACAAATGTACACAGATTATCTTTGTGGATATTAGTTCAGTTTTGATCCATGCCTAACTTTCAAATAGTTGACTCTGATGTGTTGTTTTCATCAGCCGAGGAATGCTTATGTCTTTCACAGAATGGCAAATATTCATTCCTATTTAATAGAGCTCTTCTTTTCACACCTCTGCTTTGCGCGCTCACAAAACGTGAACCGTGGGGATCGCTTTCATGTCTGATAGAAATTGAATGCATAGTTAATTTCACAGTAGGTAGAGGTAGGGCCACATAGAATTGCTGATGGTTGAAGTTGTTTGCCCAGCAGGTAAGCAACACATCACTGATATTTTGCCTCTTTTCATTTGCACAAGGTCTCGAGCCTGCTGTGAGCTAGACCGGTCAGAATAGTAAAATGGTCTCCTTGGTGGGTGAACCAATCACACTTAAGAGCAAGCTTCTCTCGGTGAGTAATGAAACACGCATGGTCATGTAAAATTTGGAAATTGCCTGACGTAGTTCGAGCCAATAATACGGGATCTATTTAGATGTTGTCCCATTGGCATGATCATTAGGGTCCTATCTGTAAAATCCAGACTCAGATTTGGTTTGCCAAGTGCACAGTCATACACAGTACGATATGCAGTGAAATGCTTAGATGTAGTATTTGGGTTTCGCAAGAATAAATGTATCGGCTGTATGACAGGGAGTAAAATAGTGTAATGTGTTCACAGCCAGTATTAGTGTGCGAGTGTGTTTCTCATATCTGTGTATTTCAGAATGACATACAGTACAGTACACATTTAGCTACAGAACCAGACCAACAAGTTTACTGTTGCCATCACTGGGCCCAACTTTCTTAGACTCGAGAGTGCCGCGCTGGGCTCTGATAGTGAAAGGTGTTTATCATGTAATGGTACCCACAGTGGAGCCACTGCAGGGCGCAGATAGCAAGCTGCTGGTTTCTGATCAGTTCTGTTCCAGCAGTTAGAATGGTTGTTTCTATGATTAAAGATGGGGAGGCAGTTCTTGGAACTTCATCTTGGTCTCTCTGGGGCGAGTTTGGAGCGAAAACAATTCATCACTCAAATGACATGAACACATACGCGCACAAACACCATTGTGTGTTTAGACTTTTCAGGAAGTCCAGTATAATTATGGTCACCCCTTAGTCCCCAGCTTACAACTTCCCGTTTTCCTTTGGAGGCCTAAACATTTGTTTTTCAAAGCTTCCATATGCTTTTGTTTTACTCAACACACATTAAAAAATAAGAAAAACATGAACAACATTTACCACAGAGTTGTCTCAGCCTTTTTATAGATTATGTATTTGCATGCTATTACTGCAGTACAGAGTGGGTACGCACATTAAATATGCATCTTTATTGCCCTTTATTTGACCCCACTTCTCTCTGATGTCACATCTCACATCGTTTTTTTGGAAAGCCGGACACTCGAAACATCCCACATCTTGCAGAAGTTGCCGAGGTGAAGGAAGAGCAACTATTTCGATCCCCCCCAACACTGAGGGTCAACCAAGATGGTACAGGGGGAAATTACATCCAGCCACATCCTTGTGCATCACTGCAATAGTTGCTGTGACATAGAAAAAGACAACACTGCCCCCCAGGTGTAGAAAAGTATAATAACCAGCTACAATAGCAAAGTAAGTGTGAAGAGGAGGAGATGCCAGTTCAGCAGGCAAGTACAGTCTCATACAGCAGAAGCCAGTAATAAGCTACTTATGGTGCTTAGGTTGCTCATTCAAAGTGGTTAATTAATGTTGTTGTGGTCGTTAACTTACTTGATCTAACATCGGAATAATGGCAAGTATTTGAGAAGTGTGTACATAATAGAGAATCTGGAGACTGATGAGAAAGTGTCAAAAACAAGATGAACTAAATTTCCTTTCATTGCCAGATGTGGATCTCCAAAGTTAAAGATATCTGTACTTTATAATATAGTCGATCTTTCAAATGCTAATATCAGCATTCCGAACGGGAGCCAGACAACCATCTCCATCAAAGCAAACAGTGAGCACATCAACAACTCTTGCATCCCTTCTCTTTTCATTCGGTCTCATATGCAGCTCAACTCATTGCGCCTGGATGTAGCTAATCTGGCTCTGAGCAGCGTGGGCGGCAGCAGGCAAGGGCACAAAGGGGCTGCTGGGTAAAAAACTGTGGGGAGACAGCGGTGATTGACGGCTATAATTAGCCTGCTGAAGTTGTGCCGACGGAACGAGGCCGAGGGGAGGAGCTGGGGTGTCTACAGAGCATCTAGTACACTTGCATACACACAAACTTAGGATTTTATGCAAACAAGTGTCATGATGTATGGGTATAGAAATGCATTTCAGTATACAATGCCTGTAAAACAGCAGGGGGCCAATGACTAGACTATTTCTTAAAAAAATCATCAAAACTAAGTGATGATATGTTACAACAATATAAATGCGATGTAATCAACTAGGCCATGTGATGGGGCATCATATAGGAAAACATGCTCATACGGTTAATCGTGCATGGAGAGGATCTAGCCTAAATAGTTTAGAAAACTTTTTTTCTTTATTTCGAAAGACCAGACACAGCTCTCAGCAATGTGCACTTAAAAACCAGATCTCAACAACAGCATTAGCAGAATTAAAAGCAGAGAAAACAGACAAGGCGATAATGGGGCACACTGACAGGGCCCTGAAGCAACACAACTTCTGATCACATTAATGGAAGTTTGGCTCCCCGTCTCACTCCTCCTGGCTCCTTTTTATGGGGAATATCATGTCACTGTCTGCGTGGCCATTAAGGCAGAACGGGGGAAACAAGGGTGCAACTCGCTGCCAAATGGACCAGAGAAATGAGGATTTCATCAGGCTGACAGACCCCTCGCCAGCTTTCTGAAAAGGTGTCATTTGCTTTAATTTGATTGTTTTTTGGTGGCAAATAATATGGCTTTTAATTAGCCCACCTGCGGATCCTTCCTCAGTCAGTCCTTCGGCGAAAAGGCTTATCTGTACCTGCATGCAGATCCTTTCGGACTAACTACTATTCAGATATATTTGGGAGAACAGTATTTACAAGGTTTTTGGAGTAAAGGATGATCTAGAATCTAGATCATTGATTTCTACACAGAGGATCTAATTTAGCATCTTGAGCAGAGATAACATATAAATGCAGATACATCATTTATAATATGTATAGTATCTAATACTACCTTGCTAATGCTAAATACACTCAGCTCATACGTCAAAACTATTTTTCACAACATATCACAATAGGCATATATAGTAATTACTAGCTTATATTTATACTAATGGGAAAAATGAGATGGGATCTTGACTATACACCCCAAGTACAACTGGCTACTTGTGTTTAGTGTGTAGTGAAGCCTAATAAGAATTTGTTGGGTTTTCCATATATATATATTTCTATATATATAAATATATATTATTTCCATATAATACTGTAAAGGTCTTAATCGTACAATGTAAAGTGATGATTTTTGTTCTGATCTGGAGCAATAATTCTGTTTATTATTAAAATTAAGCTGAATTGAACTAAAGTGAGCCGATCAGACTGCTATAGCCACTCCTCATGCCAACCTAAATGAAGGAAATCTGCATACATCAACACAACACATTTGGCTTCATTTCACCACTGACAGTGTCATTTTCTGCAGCGAGAAGCTAGCAAACATGCACCTCCAGCGCAAGATATTGTTCCACACTGGTATGTGGAGACCAAATCAGTGCTTAAAAAACAGCATTCCTTTGGTGGCCAGAAACATAAATAAACAAAACATTTGCTCTATGAATGCAAACTTCAAAAACAAAAATATTATCTGCTGTAACAAGTTCATCATAACTACTTATGGATATGGGTGACAGTAACTGACCACTCCATTGTTTTATGTGCTTATAAAACTGTCAGTGTGCTATGTGGCATGTAAAATCTTTCTACACTCAATCTATTTCATATCGGTGCTCTAGATCTACAAAACTCAGAAGTTTGGATTGTTCTAATGAAGCAAGGGGTTTGAACATGTATTACTGTTCCTGTGAAAGTTTCCCATCATTTTTTTTCTTGTCTCTGCCTCAGCGTCCACCAGTTTGCAGCAGCTAATGGGTTAACAAACTGGGCTGTGATTTAGGACAGCTTAGTTGTTAAACTGCCAGCACCCTCTTCTGACACACAGAATTCATAGCTACAACGTCTTATTTTAATAAGGTCTGAGTGCTCCCAGCCTGCACTATAATTCTTATTAGGGGAGGGAGACTTCACAGTACTGTCATAATCAAGTGCTGGCCAATTATGACCTCCTGATGTGTCATGAGTTACAGGTCAGTTCTTTTAACTTTTTATCTCAAATGGCTGTGAATAATCACAAAAAAAGCTATAATGCAAATGCATGTTTTCCTCTAACAACATCACAGATTACTAAACATCACACACTCGTGGCAAATGTAATGTTGAAGACCCCATTTGAGCTGATAGGACTGATATTGCCATTATTGCTGCCACATCGATCAAACCAGCAAGTACAGCTATTGTGCACAGCGGTACTTCAAACCAAACAGCCACTGACGAGTAATCACTTTCTGGTGGTCTGTTTGTACATTCAGGAAAGTTAGAAAATGAAAATGGATCAGAGTGGATCGATACATGGCAGATAAAACAGCCTTACAGTGACCACTACAGTCACAAGTTGGCCATGTCAACGTTGTGCGCCTTTTTTTTGCAGCTGCACTGAAATTTCCAGGTCTTAAACAAGTCATGTCCTCTTCTGTCAATGTTCACATTCAAATGTGTTTAACGAGATGGTCACTGTGTCAAACTTCCTGCGATATGACTTTGGGATTTGATACGACAGATTGCACATTGATACCCGACATGTCACAGGTTGCAGACTCTCATCACTTGCACATTTTAAATAGACGGATGATGATATAGGGCCGTCTTATTCGTCAGTGTCAATTAACATGTTCTGAAAGAAGAAACAAAAGCTACAAGCTGGCATCTTCAGGTTGGTTTCTTATCCAACTTCATCTTCAGAGAAACAAAAGAGCCCAAAAAACACCAGCAACATACACATATAAATCACTAATGTCTTCCTCTTTTACAGTGGCAAAGAGTTCCTTTTTCTAAAACTCGCCTTTGCTGTTGTTTGTGGGAACAACATCGCTGCCCCTTTCGACGTGTCGTCTCCTTCATGCATACAGTCTCCTATCTCCCCCTTTTCTGCCCTAAAAACAGACAATAAGTCCAATATTGTGCAGCTCTAAAGCCACTGTTTACCAGCAGGTTTAATGCAGCAAGCCCTTAATTGCATTCATTATCTAAAGCTCCAGGTCTGGGCCAAGGTTGCAGGGAGAGATGGGGGATTTTGGTTATCTCTTGTTTACTCAAAATATATATAAACATAACTGCCAGTACTGTAGATAATAAGTAATGAGCACATATTGTGGAAATATATAATGAAACGGGAAAGGATTTCCTCTGCACTTTTATCATAGCCATTTTCCATAAAGAAAAGAAATAAGTATGTGTAGGCCATCGTGGCTTAAGACATATTGAATGTCTGGAAGAAATGGAAAGTTTCTTTGTGCGAGTGGAGACATAATGGAGTTCTCCGCATCCCCAGAGGTGAAGTGGAAAATGGCTATGTAATTGAAAAGTAGGCCGTATAAAAAGGCAAATCTGTATTTACCTAATAGGAATGCCATGCTGTTGACACTATATACTCACAATTGGTAGACCTTTAAACTAAACTGAATATTCAGAAATGTTCGCATTTTGAACATAATGCTACTTTAATTTTATCCGCAGATCATTTCAGAACAGGAAGTTAGCTTGTTACATGCTCCTACTTGGAAATGTACCAGACAGTATATCAAAGGACGCTAAAATAATTATGTTGCAAGTTGTTTGTAACAGCAGCGAAAGCCGATCTACATGTACTTTTGACTGTATAGCGACATCTACCGGCCACAGTGAATATTGCATGGTGACCAATTATGAACAATCTTAGAGTTTGATGAAATGACACTGGGTTGGATGGGTGAGACAACAAAGCACAAAACCTTCATGCAGGAGATCGCAGTTGGAGTCCAGTAGAGGCAACACTAACTAATCCAAACATATAAACATATCACATGATACATGTATAATGAAATCATTTTCCCTATGCACATTCTGTGCCTAAACCTAACCCAGATGCCTTTTTGCCTAATCGCAACCAGTCATGTGATCCAAATTCAGATTCAGAAATATTGTAAGTTTATACAATTCATGAAATTATGTTGTTGCTCTGTGACAATAGGAAATTTGAGTGAAGACGAAATACAAAATTAATCTATAATACAATTAAAACAAATGTCTTATAATGTCAAATTCCAATTTTATTCATCATCATTCGTCATATACGTAGTTACACAGTGTGCAGCACACAGTGAAATGTGTCCTTCTGCATTTAACCCATCCCCCTGGGGGAGCAGTGCCTGCGTCCGTTCTGTAGCTGGCCTAAGGAATCAAACCTGTAACCTTCTGCATCCCAGCCTTAGAATCAAATCAGTTTATTTAGAATGTATTCATAGAATCTATCTTAATTTCAATGGCAGCCTGCTTTCCCAGAGCACTGTTCTACAGATGCTGAACGACCTAAGCCATTTCAAGAAATACTTTACTATACTTTGCTTGGCAGACGCTTTTATCCAAAGCGACTTACAGGGAGCTAGCGCTTTGGGTGTCTGGATCAGGGACAACCCTGGTGTGGATGGACTAGGAGTCAGATGGG
Source organism: Microctenopoma steveboyesi (assembly GCA_032359275.1). Taxonomy (NCBI): domain Eukaryota; kingdom Metazoa; phylum Chordata; class Actinopteri; order Anabantiformes; family Anabantidae; genus Microctenopoma; species Microctenopoma steveboyesi. Next base: position 3,416,138 of record JAUMHF010000010.1, on the reverse strand, counting down.
GATTTGAACGTGCGATCTCCCGCAGCAGTCTGACGCTTAACCCATTGTGCTACCAGGCCACTTGTAACGTGAAGTAAATACAATACAATAATATCTGTAAAAAGCATTAGTGTTTTTACCACTGTATTCCTCCGTGTCCACATCGGCCGCCTGAATAGAGAGAAGAGTCACAGGTGGCCCAGACCTCCGGAAGTTATTTGTTGCAGGTACCCTAATCCATGATAACTAATGTGAACATCTACAAACCCCCATTTCCAGATACACTGACATTTCTTTTAATAACAGAAAAAAAACTGTCTATTGATTTGAACTTTTATCTATTCTGCCTTTACTGACCAGTAAACTTACATTTTTTATATACTGTAAAGGCATTTTGAGGGATGATTATTATAATTGGCACCAACTTAAAACTTTCTCAGAAAGATTCATTTCTTTCTTTTTCCTGACAGGGCTACTAAAGGGAATGTTTTGTGGCCATTTTAAGTCATTGACTCCACCCTCACATGCATAACGCATTCAGAGAATATCATTCAGAGAATCTGTAACTGTGCGACAAAGGATTCACACGGGGAGTAAATATAAATGAACTAGGCAGTGCTTGGTGCAGTACTTCTGCTGGCCAACAAAATGTAGCACTGGTTGTTTAAAAACTCTAATTCATTCACAGGCTCTTTTAATGAAAGCGTTCATACATTATGCTCTCAAAATAATGCGTCACAAGCACCTTGCAACCAACCATGTGCTAATTCTGACTCAGTAAGGTGTAAGCCCCCATCCCAGTGAGTTACATGAGATGACATATGTAGGGGCAGATGGGATGGATAGTTCTTCCAGGTTTATTTACCTGGGATGTCGGCAGCATGTTGCACTAACTGATCGAGCCAGGTGCCAAATCAGATAACAACCTGACTGATTAAAGTGACTCTAACAAACCCCTGCCTGAATACGAAGAACCCTGATAACTGCATTGTTGCTTGACCCCAAAATTAGTATTATTTTTGTTGCTAAATCTTGTAACGTGAAGTAAATAAAATCTGTTACTCATTTAGTCACGAAAAACGAATTAGATGCTTACAGCTCATAGCCTTTACAGGTTATTAAATCCTTTATTGCCAGATCACAGATGTTCCAAAATTATGAGACAAAACACTATAATCGCAGGCTCGTATGTGGTAGCGATGATTAGACCTGTCGTGCTGGTCTCACAGTCGCAATGCTCTATGAGCTGAGGGCAAAAGCATACATTATCAGTCTACTGGGACTCCACTGGCATTATGTGGACTCCGTGACCATATGCTCTTCTCTATTGCTTGTAATATTTATTCACTCTGCCCCCTTTTGCTCTCTCTGTTTCCCCACTCTATCAACAGTATATCTGGCAGTCATCCCAGTGTACACAGCAGCCCCAACAGCATCTCTGGAGACTCCTCTCTTTAACTCTGTTTTTCCTTTCCATTTCATTATTTCTGTTAGCATCTCTCGGAGACACACTCGGTGGAGTGCCTAAAACGTCCCACACACATCAGCTGCTCTGGAAACAGAGTGAGTGTAGGAATGAACACAATAATCCAGCACGAGTCATGTGACATGTCACGCCGACCCTGTCTCCAAAACAACGCGAGGGAATGAGGGCAGTGAGCCACCTGACGCCTCTCACTCTTTAACTCCAATTAGTGCTGCAATAATGAAGAGAATATGCCATTCCCACCTCCACAACTTTCATTATAGCAAGGAGCAAGTATTTTGATTACAGGACAGTGTCACCCTCCACAAGTCTATAATTCAAGCAATTACACTGAATTAGGCATATACGAAACAGGGGAATTAAATATTGCTTGACACGTTATGAGAACCGCGACTTTGAGGAGCCGTACACGTTGACAAAATAATTTACTGTTGATCAGTTTCAAACGGCTACAAAAGCATGAGTGCGCACTGTGACCGATTCTACTACATGTTTGACATGAGTGTTAAAAGCACTTTGAGACAACTGTGGAATCGACATGCCAGCACTGCTGAGTGGGCTTCTTTCAAAGAAAGAGGGATATGATGCCATAAAACAGAAAAACAAGCCCCGGCCGATTACGCTAGGGAGGGGGCTGATTTTGCTATTGTCATGCAAATGTCTTGTAGGTTTCTAGGCAGTTTTGTCTCTCTTGGAGCAATAATAAAAAAAATGTGAACCAGTCAAGGTATTTCGGTAATGGCCTGGCCGCCTTGCTGACTTTATAGCTCTTTTAATATGGCAGAACATGGCAGGAAGGAAAGAGCGAAGAGGGGAGGGGGCGATTTTTATCTCACAGCCGAAGAATGACAGTTCCATTACCTGAAAGTCGCAGATGCCGTCTATGCAGACCCCCCCCCCCCCTAGGGACTGCTTATCGATACTGAAGGCGCGCCATCTTGAACCATCACTAGTGAGGGCTCTCATTGATCACGCCCTGAGAAGTCAATCGTGGTTTTCACTAATCGAAGTCCACAAAGACGGAGTATGCGTATGGAAATGTAGTCTCTTATTGTCTAATGACATTTCTTTTCAGCTTCGTGGAAAAAAGGTTAAGTCACTAATTTCAAATTAACACTTGTTATTGCTGACTGATCAGTTGGAGATTTGACAATCAAACTGTGCCAGCCTTGGTCATGTGCAGCTTTTTATTAGTTTGCAGTCAGTATTTCTTCTTTTACTGCTTCATCAACCTGCTGCCATATTTGAAATGTTGTTGATACCTGGAGAATTTCTTTAAAAAGTTATCTCCTAGGTGGCAGACAAGAGTGTCTTCCCATTTAAACAGAATTAACAGAAACCACGGTGGCAGGGAGCGAACGTTAAAGTCACAGCACGGAAACAGGAGAAATATTGTAAATGATGTGTAAATGTATGTAGATAGCTTTGGACAAACTCACTCAAGTCTCTAGGAGCTGACAATTTGAACACAAGCTGCACATTAAAGCAACACAGTTTTCCTTCATCTGAGGACGCTTTCACAGCTTAGTAGGTTTGCTCTGGTCCAAATTACTTGAGGAGTTTGTAACATTTTCCTTTTTTTTCCCCAGTTTCTTTTCACACAGAGAGAAATTCAATAGCTTCACTCAAAACTCCCAGAGAACACCCTCTTTGCCTTTTAGCTTAGTTGTTTCTGCCATAGGAACAAAAAAGCAAATCAAAGTTGAATATTAAGAAAGCTTTCAGTCTTTTAGTCAGAAATTTGAACCCCTGCCATAAACGCTCATTCCTGTGGAAAAAGAAACACTGCATCCATTCGTTTGTCACTAGACAAAGTATTTCTGAACAGTTAAGCTAATATTATCTGATGTTAATGAGATCATTTTCATAATTTCAGAGCCATACAACTGCATAGCCAAGAGTGGGTTTAAACTTTAATATCTATGAATAATTAAAGCTCCTGGAAAATACCATTTAGCTGGCCAATAAAGATGAAGGGAACAGTCATGTTTAATGTTTTAATGGACCTAAAATAGCCCTCATTTGGAAAGTATTACATTACATTGATTTACTTTTTGGTCAAGAAGTTTAAAAGCCATCAGCCTCCAGAAGGAGCCAAGACCCCCCACACACACACAGTAAAATGAATGACGCATGTTATATATTACATATTGTCTTTGTTGGTAAGAGATCTGCCTTAAACTAACAATATTTATTAACTCGTGAGCTTGTTAGGGGTTTGTTTGAGCTTTACAGAGCTTCTGTAATACCAACAGGATTACCAAGCTCCAGGAGGAGAGGCTGAACGCCCTCGCTGAGCAGGCTCTCCGTGTGACTACCCAACCCTAGCAGTAAGAGTGTGTGTGTGTGTGTGTGTGTATGTGTGCGCGCACTTCAGCATAACTGAAGAAGGATCATTGTATGATCATAACTATAGGCTTGGCAGACTAGAGCGGTGCATCTGAAAAGACTAAATAGTGAGAGATAAATGAAATCGCCTTGTCATCAAATGCTGGTGCCAGAGCAGCAGGAGAGGAGAATGATGGGTCCTAAAGAAAACAAGAAGCATCCACATTTTTGGCTTAATGCGAGTACTTCAAGTCATCAGCGTTGCAAGTATTAATGGCATTTGCCATCACTACCTTGCAAAAACTTCATTACACAAGCATTAATGCATAAAGACTAAACTATGGCCGCTGGGTAAACAAGGCTGGTTCCTTTTCCATAATGAGTATTTTCTAAATCATGTACTTTTGCTTCTTAACTGTGAAAAAAAAGACGTGATTCGTGTATTTTTCAGATTCTAAGATATTTGGCCAAATTATTATTCTGAAAATCCAAAAGAAACTTTTAACAGAACCCACAGGGTCAGCCCGAGGAGGAGAAAAATGGTAATGGTATGATGCTACACAAAGGGGAATCTCCTCAGTCCAATCCTGTCATGGCAAACAATGCATGTTTCCGTCAGTCTCTCGCTGCAAACTTCGGCCCTGTTCTGTCCTTCAGGCTGACAGAGAGGGCAAACAGGCTGAACTTGGGCCGTCAACTGATCCGTGATGGATGGGTTCGGGCATGTCAGTTGTTGGGCCGCAAGATGCCTTGCTCCAGATAAATGTCTGTACTTTAAGTTTTAAAGCATTCTCTCTACTCCTAATAAAGATGTCTATCATCTAAGAATAAGTAACCTTGTCGACCCGCCGAGTCGGCACTGAGCAAGGAGGTGGAGGCCGAGATCAGCAACCCACAAATCAATCACGCATAAACAACACGACAAGATGAACTTGCCTACGATAACGATTCCAAGAGAATATTGCAGCATAAAAAGGGATAATGAAAGGCAAGAAGCCATGCCAGTAATAGCGTCTAGCTAATAAAAAAGATAAGCTATCAAAAGGGAAGCTGACTCGCGGTAAAAGGAACAATATCAGTTCTCATTCTTTCTAATGGCACAATCGGGAGGGAGTCCTTTCATAGCTGAAGTAAGAAAAAGATTAAAAGAAAGTATTTTCAAAATATCACCAAACTCCAAAGTAGAAACTAATTAAAATCAACAATAAGACAAAGGAGCTGTGGCTGACAGGCATGACAAACTGGAAGCCACAAAGGTTGCTTTAGACATTGTTTTGGTGCTAATTATCTGTATGGGGACAGCGTATTCTTTCAAAAGAAGCTGGCCAAGTGCGAGTGTGCTTTTAGGATGTTGAAAAGGACATAAATAATTCCACATTTGTTCTTAGGAAACCCGTGCGAATGCCTTGAGAATCTATGTATATAACTGTACAGAAGAAGAGCTTGACAACGAAACACGTCTAAATAATAGATGCTCATAAATTTAGTACACCTTGTCAAACAGACCTGCTACAGGTCATATTCCCAATGATCAATACAGCTTGGAGCCGGCACTACGCACAGGTATGCCTTACAGCAATCGCTGTGCTTATTCCAGACAGAAAGGTGAACTGTCCCAACAACGGGGTTAGACTAGGGGGGAAAAAGCTGCACAGACCGAGGGAGAGATCGAATTGGCAGAAAGGTACAAGACAGGCGCTATGTGACTGGAATCCGCATCATCCTCCTCACTCCATCAACTCCAATACATGATGGTGCATGAAAATCCATTTATGCTGCAAGCCGGGAGAGTTGACAACACGGCGAAGGAGGCAGGGAGATTCAAAGGACGGACGGAGGAATAGATGTAGCTGTACTGGTTATGTAGGTATGTCAAAACCAATGGTGCCACTGAGTAAGTCCAATTTACCAGTAAGGGTGGTATCTTCTTGTCTCCTGACGAGAGGAAGGTTATTTACTTCTTGAGCTCATTTTGATGTGTTCAAAACCCTAATTGGCTGTTGGACCTAGTAAATCCCATTGTGTAACAAGTGAATTCAAAAAACAAAGCTTTGGATTAGGTCCTTCACAGCTTTCGCCCCGTTCTTAAAAACAACGTTGTGCTGGCAGCATCTACGTTAAAACAAAGCACAACCACTGCAGTGGACAAGAACGATGACGTGGACTCACAGACCTGTTCATTCTTACTGATAAACAAACAGGACTCTTATAAAACAAATGAAGACGGTCACTGGATGGCTCATCTTTGATAAATACCAAACAGTACGAAGCACAAAACTTCCCAAACGTAATTTCAGATGCTCAAGCTCCCGTCTCGCTTGTGGACGCAGGTGTTGGACGTCCTTTCTAATTGCCCCCCACAGTTTGCCTGTCTGTAGCACACCTGGACCTCCACAAAGCAGACCAACAGTTGGGACTGTCACAGAGGCGCGTTTGCATGCATCTTGTCGTGGAGAACACATCTGTTTTTAACAGTTCTCTGAATTCTCTCGACTTTATTTTCAGCCGAGGGAGTGAAACGTGTTTCAATTCTCTTTCATTTCTGCATTATTCATCACATCCTAAGCTTTTCAATAACCTGTATGTAAGATGGCATTTGAGCCGCTTGAGACTCACACATGGATACATAATGTTTTCAGGAGGTGGTAAAGAGCAAACAAATGTTTATCAAAGTTGGGCCAGTGTGTGATCTAAGTCAAAAGTCCATTTATCTTGCTGAACAAGGTGGCAGAAGCTGACCACGATTAAAGAACTGGGTCTCCGGCCGACTCTCACCTTCAGCGCTCTCTCAACGTGGAATGAGAGTGCTCCATCATCCAACGCGCTCCCTGACACCAGCCGGGCAACTGGGTGGAAAGAGCAATGGGGTGTCGTGCTCTCCACAAGCACCTTCCTTCGCGGCGCCTGCTTTGGTTTCACCTCACACGTCAGCTGCACATGAACGAAGAGGAAGTACTTTGGGTTGGTTTTTTAATATTATAAAGGTATAAGAAATTTGAATAAATAATTAAACACACACATACATACAACAAATATATTGAACTTTCACCTTTCTAGCCAATTTATAGGGAAGTTTCATCACGGTGTTATTATATAAATTTACAACGTAATTTTTAAGTAACAAGACATCACTGCAACTGTTTTCTCGTTTGGCCTCCCAAAAGGTGAGTCCGCTGTTTGACTTTCTCCCCTTCAACTTGTTTTGCTCTCCCGTTGTTAGCATCGCATTCATTTTAATTAGAGACCGCGGGCATCGCAGGACGACAACATACATTTTAATTTAATCCAATTACCCGAAAAGTAGGACTCTATCCATAACTGTCACTTTTTAATCATGAGGTTCCTTTATAAGAGCAACTAAAATGTGAAAGTAGAAGACTTTCTCATCACAGCATCACATCGTCATAGCAGTAAATGCTGCGTCAGGGATATGTGAAAAAAGATGTGGCTAACCGATACAAGCCACATTATTTCCAGTCCATAAGAACCTTACAATGCTTATTATTAATTGCCATCCACTGCATGCACAGACGCTCTTTAAGATATATAAAATAATGTATCTTGAATGCATGAGGAGTACCTTCACATTTGCCCCCAAACAGTCATGCTGAAAATCTAAGGCAAATTTTCATTTTACGGCCCGTCGGCTCCCTGATACAGAGCAAATGAATGCAGCAGCAAACAAATCTATCAAATCCTACATCAAAACAACTGTGCTCTCTCTCTCTGTGACTTAAGGACACACACACAACTGAAGAGAGGAGCGAGGGACAAGAGGAGGGATTGGTAGTGAAAGCAACAGTAGAAAATTGTGGACAGTACTAAATGTATGACCCAGCGACCCACGCCCCCAGCAAGGAAGCCCTTTGACTCCAGTCCAGAATAAATGCAAACTGTATTTGACCAGTGAGTGGAAGCTATTGCTCCCAGGATCACGTACTCTTCACTCACACGTTACACTGTAGAGAGGCGAGATACGTCCAAATAAAGCGTTAGGAAATTATATTATACACCAGTTTTCCAAGAGATGGAAACAGAAACTGTCAGCGCCCCAGTCATGCTAATGCCTCAAAATGAGGCTAGCGTTTTGGTTGACACGGCAGGGGAGCTGTCTGTTGACCCTGTTCCTTTAAGATCCTCCAACACAAGATGCGAAACGTTTATTTTCAATGCAAACTGGCAAAACGGTGAAGATGGCAAATGAAAGAACAGGTTGTAACAGCTACAAGGGCACTGACGGATAGGGCAGCATCAGTTCAGTTCAATGCCTCTCACCAGACATTATGATGGGTTGAAAATGTCAATTTCATGCCATATAGACTTTGATTAAAGAGTCTAATGGATACCTGTCTGGAAAATGACAGGTTAATCAATGTCTTTTCATCAAGCTTTTTGTCCATTTCTGCCTCAGCGTTCCCTGCCGTCAACGGGAATTGCATGAAATGAAATAGCGAAGACATGCACAAGATGAGATATTAGACCCTTAATTAGAGACACACTTTTTGAGATACCGTGTCCACCTCAGTGCTTCCATTACGCGCATGCTGCATATTGATGCTCTTCAGAGTTCTCTGAGGCGTTTAGATTGTTCTTGGTCCTCCGAGCATAATGACACAACTGGACCTTCAATGTGAGATCGTAGCGGTTGGTTCAATAATGAGAAGACGCCGATGTTGGGGCACTAACTGTACAGGTGAAATCAAAGTCCCGGGCATGTTTACATCTTTGAACACCGCACATCTGTATGAAAACATTTTGGTTTTACATGTTTCAATTCTGATTTAGGGTCATTTTAGCCCTGACCTCATCCGAGCTTTTATTTTTCCAGCAAGTAACTGCTCTTAAAATGATGACTTAGGAGAAATTAATGTGCTGCTGGGTTACTTTCAAAAGGCTCAGAGTACAGTGAGGGGAAGAAATGCAATCAGTCATCAATGGCCATGAATTTCATTGCGGAGTGAAGAGAGACTGCGCATTTGTGCTGACACTGTAAAATAGTTTGACAGAGCGCTGGCTGGCTTCACAGTTAGTTTTTTTTTCTTTTGCAATGAGCTTTTCCATTAAGGAAATACGTATTCTGAGCCTTTACCTCTACGGAGATGCTGTATTTGTGTATGTACCATTAGTGTTTAGGTGCGCATGCACGTGCGTGGTACGCATTCATCACAAGCAGGAAATAGAGGAAGCACGGGAAGGTTTAGATGAGGTCATTGCCAGTTAGACAAGTGCCAGCGAAACCATTCAATTCAATAGGCAAGAATCCACTGTGTCATCAGGACATATTACTTAGGAACCCGAGTGACGAATTGTACTTTAAAAGCAAATAAACACCGGTAGAAGTTCATTTCAAAGAGCACACATGCAGTATAATAACACCTGTTACTTTAAGGACAGCGATGGAGCTTTGATGTTTGGGCCAAACTTTTGGTCTCCGAGTGGTTGCAGCACATACCGTCTCTGTCCCCCAGGCATCCTGGCAAGTTTTACTGTACGCTGGGACATAAAGGATTAAAGTGCCCAAAAATTATATTTCTTCGTCAAAGTCATCGTTTGATGACAAATACTCCAAAAAAAACCCTCATACAAATAGGTGTTGTATAGTACAGAGAGCCTCCAAATGCAAATGATATGTGAAAGAAATGTAAAGTTAAACATGAGCTCTATGATCCGTGTGTACAGTATATATACAAACTTTATTTTACTTTAAATATTAATGTGCTTAATGGCATTAGTACTACAAACCCTGCTCCACTGTAATAATACAGCATGTTGCCAGGCAGGTTTGGACAGCTTTCTTTCCCTTAAATTCACTCAGGTAAAAACAGCATTTTGTATTTAATAGTGTAGTTTCTTTGACTGATTATCTCAATAACTTAAGTGTGAAAAAGAAAAAAGAAAAAGAAAAAGGGGGTTTGGGGCTTGTACTTTCACAGCACTGCAACTTAACGCCAGAACAGAGCTAAAATAAAAGCAGTCTTCCACTTAAAGTAAACATAAAAATAACTTAAAATAAGAGAATATGAAACTATTGTCTTTTTCTACTGCATGGATCAATGGTTGCAGGCAAAACCGCAAAAAAAAAAAAAAAATTAACATGAACAATCACTAATCTCAGAACTGCAGTTGACTCGATTTTGCACCCTATCATGACACACTAAGCCCCTCCCCCACCCCCACCCCCACCCCCACCCCTGCAAACACACACTTTAATCATTTAGATTTCCATTATCACAGCTTCCTCTTCTCATTACTCAACCTGGTTCTCCTCACTTCTGAGCCACGCACGAAAATTAATTTATTACCTTGTCTTCACCACAGGACTGCCACCTTTATTGGAGTCCTCATTTCAAACTCAAATATTTGACGTTTCCTATATTTTCTAACAAAACCGAGCTAGATTAATTAGAATAACTTTGCTGAGACAGAGAGAGGACGGGACACAATATAACCGCTCAACCTTAAACGGCATAGGAAAAATAAGACCGCAGACTGTCTCAGCACCACTGAGGCAATTTCACTGAGGAAAGTGTGACTGGGAGGTTCCCGTCTAAAGCAGGGTGTCAGTCAACAAACCTGTGCCTAGCGGCTTTGAACACCGTGTGCGACCATGCTCAGCTTGTTCTTTCACTCGCGTCTCCACTCCACCCCTCCCGTCAGCTATTTCCACCCTGCTTCAGTGCATTTCACATCCAAGGGAAAAACAAACAAGCAATGTCATTCCTCTATTATTTGCCAGAAAGCCCACTACTCAAGTCTTGACACATGCATAATGAGAAGTAGATGTACATGCGGCCCCTTCTCAGATGGGAGCTCTAATAAATGATCTGCATCAACAGCCCAAGGAGTTAGATGAGCCTGTTGGATAAGGAAAAATACTCACAGCTGAAGTGTAGACATTTGCTCCAGTCCCCTGTGGCTGAATTTCACGCGCTCCTAAAACACTTCTCGCGTAGCGCATTTTATTTAGCAACGTCCAGAAATGTTATCAGCATAATGTTGGTCCGACATTTTGCAGTTGCCACACTTTTTTTGCTACCCTCTACTCTAACCTCAAATATGTAGGAAACAACTTTTCAAGAGTGACTTTAAAAGTCCACTTCAAAAAAAACAGTCATACCCCAACACTGGAATCGGATTATGTTTAGTTTTTTTTGCTGGTTTGGCTTATAAATATAGAAACCGTTTCCGGCAGCTCAGCATAGATGCTCTCTGGATAGCAAAAAAAAAAGGAAAATTAATTGCGAAACTCTGGACTAGAGTGTGATTGTGACTTTGATCAATGACTGGGGAAACTCATTACCAGCATGGGCCAGCGCATGAGGCGGACCCTAATTGCGTGCCAGTCTGTAATTCCGCGCTGTAATTGACAGCTGGATGAAGCAGGTGTGCCCAGTGACACAGTGGCACGAGAGAGACAAAGGAGAAAGGGACAGGGAGATCACAAGGTGGATGAGAAAATAGGAGGAAAAGAAGGATTTAGAAAGGCAACTGGACACAAACTATTGCTTGGAATAAATAAAGTCTATCTTTATAGACCTATCAAGCGTATCCGATATCTTGTATATAAAAAAAAAGAAAGGTTCAAACAGTTTAAAAAACAAACACACGCAGACAAAAGAGGGCAGAGTGAGATGATGCAAAGGCCAAAGGAAAAGTGAAAGAACATTTTCTGTGCCCCAGCAATTCTCCAGCAGTCCACAGTCTACTGTTTCCTAACCTAAAAATGATTTTCACACAGCGAGCTATACAGATTTAAAATCTGGATGAAGGTTAAGATGCATCAGATCAGCACTCAGGACAAGTCAATATCCCTCAGGTATGGGCAATGGCATCTTTGGAAGAAAAAGTGCCTCAATACTTCTGTTTAACCTTAAATATTCACTAGAGAGTGGGATCCAGTAATATACGGCCCTGAATTTGTCCTATTCTTGTGAATGCAATCCTGGGAACATCTTGAAAGACCATTCTACTTTTTGGTAGTCAAACAGAGGTGACTAATACCACAGAATCACCTGGCGGTCAAAGGTCACTCTGACCACTTTTGACGATCGTATATGTCTCATGAACCAAACCACCACCAACCACAGACGTGCACGTGAAGCACAGCTTTGGTTGTAAGTTTTATCAAATTTGATCTTATCTTAAAGGTGACAAGATGCAACTATAGCAAAATGTCGGTTAAAGACCTTGGTAGCCATAATCATCAAGTGGTGAGAGTATTAAACCACAGCAGCTGTGACATTCCTGTTCTGCTTTGTTTTTTTCTAGGTAGCATGGGCTGTAAAACTGGACTGACTAACACACAAACTTTCTGTGTCATCACTTAGCATTTGGCAGCACATAACGTAGCATTTTGCATTGGAGTGTCAAAAGTGTGGCAGATGGTATAAGTGAGCTAGTGTTCATTAGCTTTCTGAGGATGCAGGACAAAGGCAACATGGCGAAGCTTCCTTATTTGCAGGGACTTGGCTCGGCATCTAATATAGTGTACGCTTCAAACAAAGAATGGCTGCTTGCTAAACGTGTTGTACTGATGGGGGGGTTTGCCATCTTCTGGCAAGCCTTTATAGTCCAGGGGCAAAGAATGTTGAATTCAATCAAGCACACCATAATTCCTCGCAGTGTATGAGTGGGGCTGATTCACACGCTTCTAATCAAGCACCATGATTAAGCACTTGGGGAAGTGGGCACACACTGAAAATCCTTTGGAGATGTCCTTTCCCTTAGAGCTAAGTACACTCATTACCTTGCAACAGCGGGTATGTGGGTGCTTCATTAGCTTTTATGCCGAGTTGCCTGTATTCGCTCATAGTTTTTCTGATTTCCATAGAGTAGAAAGGCACCCAAAGAGCCCTTGACTGTAACAATTTGAAGACTGTATGCTGGTTATGCTGTACCAGGAAAGACTAAAATTGTAGTAATTGCCGGTTTCATGGTCTCGATCCTAGCAAGAAATGCACTTTTGTTTTTGATGAAATTCCATTAGCGCTAAAGTTTTTACATAATACAATTTAGAATTATTGAGAAACTTTTGTAAAACACAAACGACAACCCTGCAGCTCTGATATGTCAGACACTGCAGGGTCACTCATAAAACCTTACATAACCCAACTTTAATTATCTCTCTGGACACCAGTATCCATCTGATCCATAACACGCTCTTATCGTGCATTTTCACACCTCTTATGGTTAAAGTACGACACAACTCCCATTGAAAAGTCACTTTAGGTAAGTCATGGTCAGCACAACGTGAGCTGAACCTCCGAGGACGCTTCGATTGAAGACTAATTATAATGTTAACCCTGCCAGAGACTCGACTGTGGTTAGAGGCCAGACAGTGGTTGACATTCTCCACATGGCAGGCTACATTAGACATCCAGACAGATGCTTCAGCCCTGCAGACTCATTAGCATGGGCCATCGAGGTTCTGAACCAATAACTATAACTTTGACCACAGCCATCTGTACTGTGAAAACCATCATGTATCTGTTTCTGGAGCAAAATGAAGTCAAAGCAATTTTATATTTATTTTACTCCTGTGTCAAATTAGCTCCTCAACCTGACACAATGCTCATGGTTTGGTCTGTTGTTAAAGCAACAAATAACTTGACGCGAATACTGTTCAAAACTTGGACTACACGCCAACTAAAACACAGCCCACAGGAGTTTTTTTTATGTGTGGTTGCACAGTTTTATTGAACCACCATCACACACCTGCTGTATGATTTTTTTACAGCAACAACGACTGTGCAAATTCAGACCTTGGAAATCTGTGCATAAGTCTTGTTACACACAAAAATGCACACCGTGGCCTTGAGGTACAGGAAAAGATGGATTGCCACTAAGTGTTTTCTAAATCATATTCTAGTCCATAGATTATAAGCAATATAGGTAAACCTCCTGGCAAAAAGATTAGTCTAATTAGTTCTCTCTCCAACTATACTCCTTTTTGGTTAGACACATGATGCATGGCCTCTTTAAAATTTAGAGAATCAAGTAGAAAGCCACTTTAATCGAGTGTTTTACATCTTCCAATCTGTTTACCCTTGTCATCATAATGAGACTCGAAATGCTTAAATGGCTCTTGAAACGATTTATTGATGACACTTTGATAATATTTGTTTGCGAGAGCCTGGCCATGAAAACACAAGAAATGCACAAACAGTTATGCTGCCGAGACCTTCCGTCAAATTTGAACCATTTTCCTCCTCAAACTTTGGATCTGATGATACTTATCTCTCACTGCTAAAATAAGCGCAGACAGATGCCTGACAAATGTCCTGATATTTATCAAAGTACCATCTTCTTGTCTTGTTTTTTCCCCAAACCATGCAGCTGCTGACAATATATCAACTGCCTTTGATCCCAACTGTCTAAATGTCTGCTGAATGTCACACATGTTTTCAGACAGGTTGACAGTTCGTGTTGTGCAGATAAATATTGTGTGTTATCGCATATGTGGATCTGATGTGTACGTGCATGATTACGCACCATGCACACAGATGTGCAAGGAGCCCTCCTATAATTTGTATTGGTGTATGGGTGCATGTGTGCACACATCTGAGCACAAGTCTTATCCAGAGAGGGATAAATCCAATCCATTACCTGGCGGGGCGCGGGGCTGCGCAATCGATGGCACTCTCAGAGGCTGCTGATGAACTTCCCTCGCTGACAAGGTGTATCATTCAGACCTGTCACAGACCAAGTCTCTGTCTGGCATCTCAAGGTGCAGAGAAAAACTGAAGGCCAGATTTTTTACTTGGGGGGAAACTGAGGACATTGTCCACACCACAGAAAGTATGGCCACCAAAATTTGGTGTAAATTATCTCTCCGCCACCACTGAAGGCCAGCACACACCGAAAGACCAGGCAGGAGCTCTAAAGACTCTTCTATGTGAAATCCTAGATAAAGGTGTGAGCAATACTTACAATGCTCACTTCAGGTGAAGCTGTAGCAGCTGCAGTTCTCTCATTTGTGACGTCAAGTAAACATGCTTTAATAAGAATGATTGGCATTAGAAATGAGACTTAAATGTTTACGCAGCACACACTTAAAGACGGAGCACGGCCTAAGCCAGACTGGTAGCATCTAGGTCTGACCAGTTGTCATGACCCAATCACATTAATAATGGGCTGTGCAGACGCTAAGTGTTTGCAGGCCTCGAGTTGAATGGCTGCACGTAGACCCATGTGTATCTGTCATGTCATATTCCAAGACAGTCAGCACTACTGAATACATTCATTATCAAATCACGCATGGGTCGAAAATAAAATGTAATTATATTTAATAATACTGACTTAGAAATCGACGAATAACATGTGCCTGGCATGCCAGATATGTCCCCGTCCATAAGTATGTTTTCTTATTGTCTGGATGCCACTTCTCTTCGACCTGAGGAAAAACGAGAGGGATGGAGAGAGGGCGTAGCAGTCAGTGTGAAGGAGGAGGAGGAGGAGGAGGAGGAGATCAAATGGCAGGGCAGTTATGAGATGTGTGTCTGATGCCTTTTCAGACTGCGCTGTTTTGGCCGCTGCACCAGTCAATCACGATTACAATGGTGAGGAGAGATGGGAGCAGTGGTGCAGAAAGAGCAGGAGTGATAATTACAATGCATGGGACAAGATAATGGGAACACGCCGCACTCTCACAATCATTTCATGTATCAGCTGCCGACTGATACATGAAATGAACACATACTACAAATCAACACATACTGCATTAGCCTCTGTTAGCATTGAACGTGTCACCTCCAAAACACACTGACTGGTAGCTAACCACCTTATTAATGAAGTTTATTTATTTAATACGTTCGTTTTGCTTTTGAGCTTTATTCTATTTAAAACTAGTTTAACAAAACGTATACCTTTATTTAAGACTACTTCTTCAGGAAATTAGAATTCTCCTATTCGCTGCCATTTGTTTTCAGATGCAGCGCTCATTCACTGATCAGCTGTGTTACTACTCAACCTGGCTGCTACTCCGTGTGCTCCTTCACTGTGCTGCGAGCAGTGCGTTATCCCACTGCGCCCCTTATGTATAGTCAGCTGAGAACATTAATCACTGGATCGTCTGAATTAAATATACCATAAAAGCGTAAAGAGGCATAATGAAAATGAAGCTGTTTGTGATGCGCACGATTACAAGGACATCTTCTCTTCACTGGAACTATTTGAGATGAGCAGCAGGATTTGAAAGTTTTGGAAAGGGAGAACTCAGTGAAATGATGTTTCTGATGTTTTGTATATGAAATAAGGTATCACGGAGGATGACATCACTCCTGATCATATCACATAATCACAATAGCCTGTATATTTTTATATTTGCCTAACAAAAACTTCCCCAGCACTAGTATAAATAGGGCGACATTGACTGAGAACGCAGGAGGAGCAAGCTTGATAATTCCAACCATGCAGCGAAAAAAGCAGAACACAAAACAGCTACTCTAAAAAAAACTAAAAGTCTTTCAGAGTATTAATTGTGTTTGCTCGCACAATGTCAATCAACTGATGCTTGCCACCAAAGCTGTTCACACAAATATGCGAGGAGTGGATGGCTGAGATTGCAAATTATATGAATCTGTGGTCTGTGTAAACAAATGTCAAAGATAAGGCTGCTTTTCCTCCTTGGCATCAAACAAATGACAAAGCATCGTTTCATTCTGAGGAACAACTGTGCGTACTTTAAATGATTGGAAGTTACGTTAACTCGTTGACCTCCTAGGGCCCCGAAAGAGTCAAACCTTGGATGCAAAACATCTGAGGTACTGCTTGTTTTTTTTTATATGTAATGATATATAATATCTGAATGCAGAGGAAAAGCCGACTATGGTTTACGGCGTACAGGAAACACAAATAAGCAGCAACACCCAAATTAAATAACCCAACTAAATAATTATAAAACATCAGAACGTAAGTCGCACAAACATCACCCACACGTGCAATTCTGCACTGTGCATTCACAAGGAAATAAAAGGTTGAGCGAGAGACCACAAAGTGAAAGCTGCTTGAGGGAGAAGGCAGAGCTAATCCGTGGTTATCAACACTTTTAAGCCTGCAGACTTCAGAGCCATTTGCAAACGCCTCCCGCCCATTTCTATTTTGCCTTCCCTTTTCTCTGGCACATGAAGATGCTTATGTTTCCACCTGAATTTGTGACAGAGTACATGCAAGTGGGAGCGCAGTAATGGTTTCCAGGGAGACGGCAGACAGCACAAGCAACCCTCCTAGATGTTTAGGGATACAATGTGCTATGCCCCATTTCTGCTCCCAAGCACAAGAAGCGCCTACTTGAACCTGCATTTACCAAATTATCTTTGACCAAAAAAAAAACGCCACCAGTCAGTGTAAGTAAGCCACAGATACATGAGGCCAGGCAACTGTTAAATCCTGGTTCTATATAATAAATGATCATTTGAACTTGTTAGTTCTGTTACTGAAGTAGTGTTCCCATTACTGCGTACACCAGGGAAAAAATGTCTTTTTCTAAGTGAAAGGTAAACATCCAGCTAATTCATACTTTGCTCTTGAGAAGTGAGCAAGCAAATGATTAACCTTAACTGTGACACCGTCTTTATTGTCATCTACAGTGGACACAAACAAAGCACACATTTTATTCCCTTCCCTTTTCATTTCACAGGCATTTATGGAATGATACTGTGAAAAATTATGATTAGGAATTTGTGTTTTGTGCAAAAGCAAACAATCGACTTAAACGCATGGTATAATGATGTTTTTAAAATGACTCGTACATTCATGATATTCAACATTCATTTCACTGTCAGTTAGAAGTTTTCAGCTGCTGCTATTGATACGGATAGAAACAGAACTGAACCGCTCCACCAACAAAATGCAGTCAAAGGTAAATTTGGTGTCAGTCCAAAAAAAAAAATTCCTCCACTGGAAAACACACAGAATTTGTCTCATAACTGTTGATGTCACTTATGTGTGAATATTTACAGTTTAATACTAACTAAAAGGGGCTTTGCAATCAAAGCAGAAATAAATAAAATAAGCAAATAAAAAGGGATGTGAACAGTTTTCTAAATTAGTTTTCAAAAATGATCTGCTGGGGTCAAAACCACAAACACTCAATCAGCAAAGCCTCCGAAAGGCACGGAGATCATGAAAGGCAACAACTGTTAAAGGAGGCTACAGAAAAGATTAAAATTTCCAAACTGCAATTAAAAGCGTCGGCAGCAACAACTCACTAATGACGCTACACATTTTTAGACTTTTCTGTACTTGTAATAGCTTTCAGCACGGTATACAGTCTTCCATTTGCTGCAGGTGAGGAAAGCCGGTAGCGTTATGTTGAAAGTGTAAAGAAACAGCTTGCCTGGAGAAGGCACTAAAACCAAACAGAGCAGGGTCGTGTCATCATAGGAAATCATTTTAAGGTGACTCTTATAGACAGCAACGGGGAGCATATCAAGAAATGTAGCATGTGGGCCATAAAGAGAAGAAGACAAAGCAAGCAAGCAGGTGATGAATGCAAAACAAAACAATACTTCTTACAATACTGCAATGTATCAGGTGCTTATGACACACACCTGTCAGTATCTCTCAGCTTTTCAGTAACGGCTAAGATCAGCATTATGTGATTGTTCTCAACGTGTGCCCTGCTGGTGTGGCGTACCACTTCTCTTCCAAACCTGCCAGAGAGAGAGAAAGAAAGAGCGCCCTGCTATGTTTGTTTTTATTTCCCCTTAGACAGCTCCTGCCTCCGAGTCTCGTGCTACTGTTTCTCTACACCGTGCAGTCATTAGAGTGATTTTGTTTCATGCGAGCAAGTAGAGGAGGTTTAAAAGTGGAAGTGGTGGAAACTGGCAATTGGGTTATGCCAAACAGCCTCAGGCTGGGTTGGAGAAAAGCACAATACTTTAATGCCCCCTAGTGTTGAGTTGGGGTTACACAACAAGAGACATGCTGTGTGTCAAGCTGTAACCTGAACATATTACTTATAAATAAATGTTATTATTGAGCTCCATTTGTAAAACATTTGAATATGCAGCTTTCAGACCAACACAATAATGTGAGTTTCAAAAACCAACCACGCCCTATTTTTATCACCATCAAAGCGTTTTGAAGCAGAATATTCTGACAATCTTTAACAAATGAACGGGTCTTTCATTAACAAAACCCAACTTGAGGAAGACATATTTGGGAAAAGGCAGCCATTGCTACCTATACACCCTGCAGCTTTGTCACTCTGTCCTCTATTAAGCCACTCGCTCAAGTCTGAACATTTGGCAAATCCCCAGAACAGACTACACCCCACTGCTACACTTCTTGAGACTTCTCATATTTAGGATTCCACCGACCTCACTGGGTCCTATTTTTTTTTTTTTTAAATCATCCGCAGCAATCAGATTTCACACTTTCTTCTTCCCCAAGTAAGAGGGTCTTTACTCCTAATCCTGTTCCTACTGCTTGTCAGGATGACAAGAACAGAAGCCTGTGGGCTGTGTGTGCATGTGTAGGCCCGTGTGCACAACTGGGCACAGTCTGGTCTGATAATTCATAAACACAGGCAATAAAGGAAATGAGATAGAAAAGAGAAAACAGGAAAGGAACGAAGGACATTATTTTTATGGTTAAGTTCTCTATGATAAAAGTGACACTAAATAAATCTAACAGACAAAAATGGCTGACAGAAAATATTATTGAGTCTCAATCCCTCTACTTAAATGGGGCACAGTGAAAACACAGCACAGCAGGAGAGCTTGTCAGTAATAAAAAGAATAAACGTGCAGTTAAAAGATGATAATTCAGCGAGGCAAAAAAAAAAAACCATCTTTATACAGGAGCCTAAAAAGGGAAAGAATAAACAGAGCAACAAGAACCAGCCGAGTGTCACTACATTAGCACTGGGCTAACATGAATTCCTACTTCCAGGCAGCAAGCATCATAACAGCGATATCACCCCTAACGGCTGAAAGATTTTTCCTCAGAGAAATCTATACGTTTGTCACTAAACACATAGAGGCCACACACCAGCATCGGACAGGTGTTTCTACTACTCTGTTCATCGTATTCATACAATAAATAAAGTCATTTAAGAGCGCAATATAGTGGGACACAAGTACAGCCTCCAGGTTGTTATTTAATGCTCCTACTTTATTATTTCCATTAGTTGGATCTAGTTCCTAATGAAATGCCAATCGAGAGTTTATGCTCTTCAGGTCGACAATAAATACAAACAGGGTAGCAAGGTTCTCTTGGGGCCCCAAGCAAAGAATTCCAAGGGGGCCTACGTTTGATCATACATAGCCTATCCCATCCAACACTGACAACTCTGTGATCATATTTTAAAATTATAATTGTAAAGGCAGATAAAGAACAGCAAGGAACAAATAATTTTACTTTGAAATCTTTATTTCTAACTAAAAGATAAGATAATAATTCAAATTTCAACATATAAAATTAAAACAAAAATAATAATAAAAAAAATTAATAGATAAATAGTAAACAAAAACTGAAGAAATATTAGACAATATATCTGAAAAACAACACAATATATTTACCAGATTCACATCAACATGTTTCTATTGTAAACATTAAAAATGGAAAATTTAAGTAGTAGTACACTAAAATAATCAATTAAAAAAATACAAAATAAAAAACTGTACATTGTTGGCAAAACCCTTTGCACTACCAGTGATGTTTCAAACTTTGGCTTTATTAAAGGCTGTTATTAATTAATCCAGATTCAAAGACCTTCTCACTGTGTTCTCTATTGTTATGAGGGCCGGCCTGAAAGTCTCTCCTGGGACATGGTAGATCTGAGGTAAGTTTTATGAGCTTTAGGGCTGAGAAGCTTCTCTCCCCAGGGGCAACAGTGATGGAAAGAGTTAATAGCAGACGAAGGGCAATGCTTAGGTTTCCATACAAGTCCAAGAGCTGCTTCTTGTAAATGTAATAAAGCATTTTCCATGGGGAGGTTACAATATCAGGAAAGGCCTGCTGACCTCCAGCACCAAATCAAAAAAAGTTTAATTAACGGTTTTCTCCTTTTCTGTGCATGTTTGTTTACCTCGATATATATATATATATATATATATTGTACACATTGTACATGGCGTTCCATGTACACCCACCTTGCTTCTCTTCCTTCTTGGGTTTCTAAGGTTTGTCTGAGGTATTCACTAAGATCACCATCAGTTTGAGCCTTCATTCTTTTGTATTAATGGCTCTTCGATGTGTTGTACCTCATCAAGCTCGAGTTGTGATATTGTTTCTTGCAGATGTTGGAACATTGAGCTACTAGCTGTTTGCCTGTTAGTCTTGATGTTGGGTATCGAAGAATACATAGCCACGACCAGGATTTGGTCTCCCGTGTGAATGGCAATCTCCCACTACACTATCCAGCCGACATATATATATATATATATATATATATATATAGCAGTGATAATTTCAAACTTGCTTAGCGTCTCCCACTTAGGGCTGTAACGCCTTAATTCATTTGCAACTATTTCAGCAAATGCTGTCATAACCAACCGCCTGGACAGCCGTATATCGCATACAATGCACTTACTCTCCGAAAGTAAGCACATGTCAAACCACATTCTGCTATGTTCCCTCACGTATGATTGAAACTATTGTTTATGTGGGGTAAACTCACATAAAACATTCCCTATATTGGAAGTGGTTTTACTGTACAATAGATTTCAGTGGGTATGATTATACAGAAAGACACACATCAAACAGTTTGAAAGGGAACTCTAAATGGAAATAGGAAGTTCACTAGGGGGGAATATGGGGAAAATAGATGATGCAGCGCTATGGCAGGGGAAAATTTAACAAGACTGAGGTAAGGCTGAGACTGAGTTGAGAAATCATGTGGATGAATAATGTGAGTGAGCTTGAGGGATGCTTTTTTTTGAGAGAGTGAGCGCAAAAGAAGGAAACATGAGAAAACACAAGTCTGAAACTGACAGTGGTGCACTGAGCACAGCTGATGGCCCTTAATGAAGTACGGCAGCTGCAGAGGAGGAGACCACACTGGCAGGCTAAGTCTCGCTCTGATGGATGGTGGAAAAGACGCGTACACACACACACACCATACGACAGCTAAAATTCAAGCATGCCCAAACAATGATAGACATGGCATGCGATGCTGTGTGCTGAATGACAGTGTCAAGATTCCCTGAAAACGCTGTGTGCACTTTTCCTTTTCCTCCTCCAATGCCCATCAGAATGTAATCCGAATGAATAATCCTCCCCTGCTCTAGTGTTGGCATCTAATAAATTATTATTCCTTCTTAATTGTGTTTGTGAGTTGTACTCTGTCAAGAGACAACAAATTGTTTTTACGACGCAGATGTCCTGGAGGTGAAAATCAATTTTTTACTTTGACTCCACTTTTCTTGACATTTGAAGATACAGACTGTTGGCACCACCCAATGTTTGTCATTTTCAGGAATGCATTTTAAACATTTCTGGTGTTGTTGATGAGTCAAAACAATTCTAAAAAACTGCAGTGAAACACCTTCATTCACACGATAAAGTCAATGTGCTAGAAAATGTTGTACACAAGTAAAATAATGTTAAACTAAATAATGCTGCTTGGAGCTTAACAACCACTAAAACTGCTGCTGCGCACTGGAAATCTACAATTATTGCCCACCCAGGTACATAATGATGCATTAAATCATGAATGTAGAAAAGGTTGTTTGAGTCTCTAGATCAAGTAGCAGCTTTTATTTGGAAGTCCTCTACTTCCCTCTTGAGGATGAAGAAAGTACTGAGGCACAAAATGTCACAACATGTCTCGTAGATTTCTATCAGCTTGTCTCTATTTTGTTTGTTTCATTTTGGCCTTTTTTTATTCGGCATTCATTTTTTTTTTCAGTAGGTCCATCCATCGAGAACTGAGGGAACACTGTTATTTTGAAATGTGCCTGCATATAACAATTTTATGTGGAATTGTTTTGGCATTGTTTGACTGTTTGATTGTTTAGGAGTCTCGTTGAATTATGTTGAAAGTAAACTTTCATTTTGTAATAACATAAAAGAAACAAATTTATTTGATACATTTTTGGTCAAACCTAAATGAATTTATTCTATGTTCACATTTACACACCTTATATTATCAAAAAATATATACTTACAGGTCTGATAGAAATTTGGTGAAAACTGAGGTTGGTAAAATATCTGGAAAACAAACATTAGCTTTGGCATCCAGTGGTGCAACAGGTTTTTTGATGAATACCAGAGCATATTCATACAGGTCATCATCTCCAGTTCCGAAACCAGCTTGTATTATATGGTCCTTTCAAAAAGGGTCAGGCAGGTTTGGATAGGTTTTTCCCTATTACATGAAATCATCCTTTAAAAACGTCAATTTGCATTTACTTGGATTATCATTTTGCAATATTAAAAATTGTTTAACATTTGGTCCGAATCATTTAATTGTGACAAATATGTAAACAATTTAAATAACAGGCAGTGGGTACTTGTATGTTTATATACAGTATTCTTTACAGGCAATAGTCTTGTCAAATAAAAATTGCATGATCTTCAGGCTGACAGCAGGTGGCAGTAAAACACCAGATTTCCCCACATGTGCTGAACACGGTCATGGTCATGATTTTTGTCATCATCATTACTATATTATAATAATACTGCTATTCAATATAACACCACTCCATGCACAGATATATTTAAATACAATGGTTTATTTAACAATTTTTAATCAATAAAAATAAAATAAAATGTTACAAAAATTCTTCAAAATCAAAGAAAAATGTACAAACCACAGTTCCAATGAAAGCTTGTCTCGACATTAAAAAAAAGTACAAAAGGCACTGGGCATTAGAGTCTGCTGCGGCATAGAAAACATTTTGAACTGAAAAACTAGTCCACTAGTCAGATTCACAATATGTTATTATTAATGACCCCCCACAACAAAAGCAAACCACCTCCAGCTCCTAATAGGGCAGACTTGCTGCTAATAGGAGCTAATATAAGAAATAACACAGAAAATTCAGGAATCAGTTCACTTCGATAATAAAGACAAAATAAGGAAATAACTGTTAGGAGTGAAAAAAAAGATACAGTGCAAAGACACGTTAAACACAGTAAATATGTTCGACCGATGAGAGCGAGAAGCATTATTAACCAAAAACTGTAGATGTCCTAAAGCTTTATATTTTTGTGGATCCTTGGGATCCAAGAGTGTCAAAACAGTGCCCACTATGTAGTCATGTAGTCATAAAGCCACAAAAAATGTTGTTTATATCACTAGTTCTTAGAAACCCAATGAAAGGTAATGTCATAAACAGATAGAACTGGGGCAGACACCTCCGTAGTAACACTGAAGTGGGAGTAGTCAAACAAATAAAAGCATTCTGTGAGACAGTGTGAGAAAATACAACAGCGAGAAAGTTCCTATTTCAAGAAAATAAATCTCTTAATCTCTTGTGTGGTAAAGTGACGTTTTGTGACACATTCTTTGCTAATGTAACCCTTTTTCCTCCGAGTTGCAAAAGTCCAAATGTGATAAACAGCAAAACTGCTCTGTTCTGCTTTTAGGCATGCTTCTTTTTATGTACCTTTCTGGTGCTAGCCAGTGTGCAAATTCACTATTCATTCAAAGCTTTTAGTAGTTCAAAACAGCCAGAGAGCTATTAAGGACACCTGTTGTTTTCTCCCCCCCCACCCCACAATCTCTTTGGCATCCACTTATCTGCCCAACTTTTTGTTACGCAAGTTAGTAAGCAAGCACACGTCCCCCTCAGGAGTCAACCTGTGTACCAGTCATGGTGCGCAACATCTCCTTTTGGCATCCAGTCACTGGATCACTGAACGTGTATTCCTGGATCAGAGGAAACCGTGCTCATCAAGTCCTTTTGGAGTAACTGGATTCCACTTTGCAGTCGTCTTGGTAGTAGAATAGCCTGCAACACAAAAGCCAAAGACTAAATGTTTTAACACATCCACAAAAAGGTCAGGAGGTCTTAAATAGCGTGCGTGGTGTTGAAACTAGAACACGGTGCTGTTGTATACCTGATTCTGTTCTGCTTTTAGAAGGCTCTGGTTGCTGAACATCTGGCAAAATTTGCAACCTCCCTTCAATATCACTCTCCCCCGATGACGCATGGTCCTCTGCTTTCATGTACAAGGCCGGCCTCCTATGGTATTTGGCCCGATAAGTGTCTGTCATACAGTTATCCACAGAAAAGTAAGTGGTCGGAAGAACCCTATCTGTGAGAGAAGCCGAGTCTATATCATCATGGCGTACAGGCTTTGGACTAGGTAACCTCTCATCACTTTCGCTGGTCGACAGATCATTCCTGTCCTGGTCTGATGACCCCGACTTGGAGCTGGCATCGGATGAAAGCCTGTGCTCAGCAGGCGTTTCAATCCACCGATGGAGGGTGGTGTGTGTGATGGGGCATGAGCCATTTTTGGGTTCATTGCGGGAGCTCAACCGTGCTGGCACCTCCGGTGGTTGCAAGTGGATGCCAGATGGGTCAGCGTCACTGCTGCCAAAGGTCTTTGGGGGTAAATGCGGGGGATAATTGTGCAAAAAAGTGTCCATGCGGGCGACAGTGCTGGTCTCTTCTTGTTCTGAAAAGGGTCCTGCGAGGTCATCAGAACTGTTCCACTCAGAACTGCTGGTCTTTGCCAAGTAAGGAGGGACTGGGCTCCCAGGACTACAATCCACATTTTCATCTGGTTCACTGTCCAGACCATCGTTGTTTACCAAGAGCCCAGGAGTGTATCGAAAGGCGCTCCGTCTGTTACGGTGCAAAAACACAAACATCAGAATTTTGATGACTTCTGCATTAAATCGTCTGAGAATTAAAGGCAATTTTAAACTCTTAAGGCTTTTACCTCTGGATGGAGAGGATGTTTTCATCCTGTATATCTGGAGATTTTCTTCCCTGTTCACCTAGACAACAATGAAAGCTTGTGAGCATTTTACATTCAACAAAACTCATAGTCATCACTACCAGATGGTCAAAAAACAGAGCTAAGTAACATCTGTCATGTGTTTCTATTTGAACACGGCCACGGTATTTTTTTTCTCTGCGCCTGTCCAGAAAAGACATGTTATCTAACAGGGGTCACGATGATGCCTGGTACTGGAACTATCAAAGCAGCTAGTCTGGCACAGCGCCCTCAGGCCCCCTGTGTACCACTCTGACTGTCTGATCCAGCCAAAGAACACGGCCCCTCAAAGGGAATTTGGGTTCATACGGAGGCCCTGTTAGCTTCGAGGTAACAGTACTAATGAAATAGTTAAGACCCCGAATGAACTCCAGCTGATTTAGAAGTTCGGACATGCACGACCTAACAATAAAAAGAGTGAAAAGAAAAGAGATGTATCGGTCTGTTAAACTCAATCGCATCACTGTGTCAATAAAGCAGAATTATAATGCAGAATATGGAAGTATTAGCATGTTTTACCTATTAGACCAACACAGACATTTAAAATGTTTCAAAACACATCCCCAGGTGGGGGCTGGTGTGGAGCTTAGACGAGTCAGCAGGGTGGGTGTGATTTACAAGGCCTGAGACAGACAACAGCTGACTAACAGGACAAGGAAGAGAGTGAGTGGCTAAGGACCATCTGCGATGTGTCAGCATACCCTCTTTTCTTTTTTTTCTTGTGCTCTCTCAAAGCATTAGTGGCTAAATCCTTTGTGCTGGCATGCAATTACGCTGGGGTCAGACTCCAGACTCCAGATCCCCTCCACAACACTATTGCATTTTAAAGCCGCTAAGTCCATGTGGCAATTCACAATTTGTTGCCGTTGATCTGCAATGTTGGCAAGCAACTCTAACAATATCATTCTCAAAAACAAAAAAAAAGAAAAGGGATACAGTTTACAATGCTGTCTCCTTAGAAAATCCCCTCGTCTTTATGGTCATGCGCACAGTTGGGAAAGCTTTGAAGGGGAAAGCAGTTGGATATCAAAAGGGCATCATTGTTCAGTTACAAGACTGCAACTTGCAAATTTTGTGGACAGTCTGATTTATTAAGACGCCCGCCAAGTGTGCTGCTAAATATATATTCTGCGTATAAAAAGGAGAAACTCTTTTGAAGTGAATCACTCACAGACCTGTCTCTGATCACATTCCAGCATGAAGGATTACTCTGAGAAAGTTCAGGAGAGACACCTGTTTGTGTGCCGCCGTTATCCACTAAAAGTTATTCAGGACATTTAACTGTGGGGAACAGAGAAATGATTTAATGTCACTTCAATTACTGCGACTGCCAGTGTGGAACACCCAGAGGAAATAGAAAATATGCCTCTATACAGACCATGATAGCAAATCCTAACTAGGTTTTGAGAAATTGTATATGCAAAATTTCCTGACAGCCCTTTGAAGTTTTGTGGATGCATCAAAATAAGAAAACAAAAACGCTACACGTTTCAGTTCTGAGGCTGTCAAGTTGAGATTTGTAGTTGTCTGCGTTGTACTATCTGGGGTACTTAAAATGCTTGAACATCAATCAGACTTTGATGCATATTTGCAGTTCAGCTTTTCATATGGACCCGATCTACTGAAGAGGAAAAGAAAACCCAGAAACAAAAGGTCATGTTGTCAACACTGTGACTAAACTTAAAAACTATTTGCCTCTGTACAATTTATGGTGTATAAATTATTGTTGTATAAATGGCATTGGCACACTGATTTCCACGTGGATCGCTGGTTTGTTGAGTGGCATCAAACGTGCTCACTAATGAGACACATGCACTACAACAGATGTATGGAAACAATTTAGTCGGATCTAGAATGAAGTCCACTATGACTCCCATTATATTTTTGAGCTCAACAACCTTGAACCTTCATAAGTCAGATGAGGAGAGGCAACTGCGAGACAGGGTGCCACTACCCCTAACCCTGTAGCGCAGTATTCATCTCACACCAAGTTGTGGATGTATTCATAAAAGAGGGCACATTTATTTACACTTAATTTGTGCAAACAGATCCATAAGTGAAGTCAAGTGTGTCTCTAATGAGATCTACAGGAGCCACCACAGTCAATCGAGTAAACAGAAAATACGGTTTAAACTTTCTCCTGACAGCCGTTAGCTCCTCCACTATGCTACCATTAGATGCCATATTCAATAAAAGGAGCCCGATCTATCAGTAGCACAGATAATCTGCCAATAAGATCAGCAAGCTATAATATATATTTTGACTTGTGCTTTTCAATTCACCAGTTTGACGAAACCTTAAGACAGACAAAATTGCAGCTGTTGCCCAACATCCACTGTTCCTGTTGCTTATACTTGTACTGAAACGACTGCAGAGTTACAAGATGGCAATTTATTTTCTTTGTGTTTAAATACCACTTTCCGACAGGTCCAGTCATGGCACTTTCTGCCCAGCTGGGCACAGCTGGGTGGCCCCCGTGACTGCCCTCACCTCCCCTTCATCATTAGGTTTAACTCTGTGTTCAGTGGATCTTTTTTTTATAATTTCTAAGTTCTATTTTCTACACCTCTCTGGAACAAGAAATGTTGACATTTTGCAACATGAAGAGTCTGCCAAATGGCACTATTTACTGCAGTTTTCATTATTTTTTCCATTTTGATATTTTTCCCTTTTAGGTGAGAAGGAACAGACTAGTCTAATCTAGCACAAACAAAACAATGTTGTATTTCATTTGGCCTTGAGTTTGAAAACCCATCGAAAAACAGCACATTTTGCTCGACTTGTTCAATTCCAATAGTTTATTCCAAGTTTAAGACACAAGGATTGTTCTCTACTTCAGGAAATGTTTCTTTTAAGACCACGTACATTCCTGTGCACGCTGCATAACATAAGCTTTCCACAGGAAAAAAAGGTCAAGGCCAGTCTGTGAGAAACCAGAGCACACGTATTTCCATACAGTAACCCTTCAATTGGGCTCTGACCTTAACAAAACTGATGAAACAATAAATCAAGGAAATTGCTGAGTAGTATCATAATGTTTCACATTCTTACAACACACTAAAGTCTACTGGGAGGAGGACATTCCTTTAATGTCAGGGACAGGACTGCGTCAAAGACTGACCCGTTTCCACTCTGTTTATACAGATGATGCATATTTCATCTGGATTTACACTGTATGCGTGTTTAAATCTTCAAACTTCAGCTACCTCTCTCTCTCTCTGCTATGAAGCATACACACTTCCCCCGGAATACCCAGAATCAGACACTGTTACAACAAATATATTAGTGCACAGATATGTATCAAATGGAGACAAAACAAGACTGATCTACGTACCAGTGGAAAATGTAGGTTGCAATATGTCAGCCTTCAAATCGTCACCTCTTCTCTGAGGGAAGTGATCCCTAAAATATAAAATAAATTCAATTATTCACGCATTGTGGATTGACACAAGATATTCCCGAGCATGATCCCTTACCAGCCACTTAAAATGATTAAGATGGATCAATTCTGAGAGCAAACGCAGGAAAATAAACTCAGACTGAATATATTTTTATTAAGAGGGAAAACTTCAGCTCTTAGCCCAGTCCCCAAACATTTTATGTACATGTTAAAAAACGAAAACTAAAAGGAACACTTTACCAACATACTGTCAAGAGCTTGAATACTGCACTAGTGGTTGAGGAAGTGAGTTATGTGCTGGCTCTTCCCTTTCAGCACAAGAGTTGTCAGCTAGTTGGAATCATTATCTCAAAACAATACATGTGCTACAAACGCAACAAACGACAGCACAGCACAAGACGGCGGCAGCATCCGCCTTGTGCAAGGTAGTTTCAAAGCAGCTTTGACCATCTGCATCGTCTTTTTTACCTTGTTGGGTGCAGCTCATGTATGGGCCGCAGGTCCATGGAATACAGGTTCTCTACCACAGGTGAGTCGAGATTTGCCGAGCCATTGCTTAGTCTGTCGCTGCTTTCATATCCAGACTCGGTTCTCTGAATCTTCCAGTTGTCGCTCCGCACTTTCAGATTTGTTGTGCCCTTTGGCCGCTCCTTATCACTGTAGCCTCCCCGGCCATCGGAATCTAACGAGCTCCGGCTTCCACAAGTTTCGTTCCTCTGCTCATCCTCATAGATGGTCATGAGACTCTTTGGTTTACGTTCTTCTCGGACTCCCCATGAAAATTCTCTGTCTCGCTCTCGACCACGAGAGGGCGACTGACTGTTGGGTCTTCTTCGAGGGCTGTACTGCCTTTGCTCGTTATCCATAGTATTACCATCACCCACGCCACTTAAAACACTGTCCACATTTAGCGCCTCTCGCGTAGGCTTCCAAGGGCGGGCAGCCCTACTACGGCCGTTCCCTCCACTTCCAGGACGTTCTCGGGAGTCTTGGCTGCTATCGGTATCATATCCATTGGAGAGGTGGTCTAATCTGCGATTGTGATATCCACTGCTGACACTGGGCAAAGGAGGCAGCACTTGGACACTCGAGTTAGATCGGAGGGGTTCTTGTGAGGTCCGACCACCGACATAGGCTGTTCTCTCTGTCCTAATGGGACCTTTTCCTTGGCTGCTGTATAGTCGAGACTCCAGGTGTTGCCTGAAGCCATTCTCAGGAGGGGAGACAGAGCGAGAGTAGGATCTGTCCTGACCTGGATCTGAATTAAAATAAGAGAAGTGCCATAAGTGCTCAACCTATGAGAAATTAAGTACATTCTGTAAACATACTTAATTATGTAAATAGGTTATTAACTGTTATATTAGATCCAATATTACAAAAAATAATGCATATTACAAGTAAGTTAGTAATACAAAAAATCATTGTGAGACAGAATGAAGGTCAGATAAGTAGCAAATAAATAAGGTGGGCCTAAAGTAAATTACAACCAGCTGAAGAACCACCAGCCGGTTTGCGTGCAGGCTGATGTACAGATGATAAAAAAGTTGGACTATGTGTGTCTGCATATACTGTTGACATACAAACGGCCAAGTGACATGTCTGCACACGATAGCGTGGTGTGATCCTGTGTCTGCTATTTCAAGGACACCTCCAGCCATAGTAGCCACTCTCAAAATATACAGCCAGACATCCTTCCTGGAAACTGGTTCGCTTGAACTACAGGTGGACCCTCTTTTTGTGAACACATCTAAACAGAGATTTTCTGAACAGTAATGATTTGTATAAAAAACTATTTATTTTAAAAGGGCTGAGTGGTTTTCACTGGAACCCCTATAGTTGTTTTAAGCTACAACGTCCGAATTATACTTAAATATAATATACTGTCCGCCATAGGAAAAGACCTCCCTGTTGCTTTGAGTTTTGCTAACTGTGCGCCAGAACTAAATTATACTTATGGTACAAATGCATTTAAAAGATCTCCAATAGCTATCTTAGTGTTGTCAACTTCACGCAAGGCTGTTGAACTCAAACACATCTGATATACAGACAAGGATGGTTTAGGATATTTCCAGTTCAACCTGAGTTGTAATGTTGGTTAAGATCTTCTTGTTTTTGCAAAGTGCCAACCTGAGCATTAGCTTCACTGTGCTAACATTACATCACTTAAAATACCTGTAGTGTCACAGGCTTCTTTTGGTCGACAACATTCAATGTTAAAGGGAAGCGAGTTAGCTGTGCTAACATAGATTACCGCTGTTGACATGGTGGATTTGTGAGGGAGTTAAAATTGTCCATTCTCCACTCACTAGTACTTATATGAATTATGTACTAAAGGAGCTAAGCAATGACTTGTAACAAATGCATTAACACTGCAAGGAGGTACAAGAAAGGAACAGACAATAGAAAACTAGTGGCAGGAAGAAGATATTTTTGCAGTTTAGGTCGTTATGTAAATGCATTATACATTATTGGATATAATCAAGTTGCATCCTTTAAGTTTATAGTCCGTGTTTCTGTATAACTGTCCATGTGGACGAGAGAAAGGGGAACCAATAGCTCTGAATATGAGAGAGTGGGATGAAGGCAGGCTTCGACAGACGTCAGCACTTAATCCCCTTTCTGACACATTGCTCCCAAACTGAGGGTTACATAAGAGCTGGAGATGTTGAAGGCTAGCCTTTTGTATCATAAACTCTGGTAATTCTCATCTGTGTGTGTGTGTTTACATGATGCATTGCACATGCAATCCACACTTCTAGATCAACTTACAACATATCTGTGACTAACCTCTTTGACGTGTCTCCGCCCTTCTTGGAGCACTCCTGTCAGGCTCTTTTCTCGTTGGGAACATTGCCCGCATTTCTCCTGCTTTATGGGCAACTTCTCTTGAAATTTCTCTGAGGCGGCTCTTGGGATCACCAATGTTAATTTTCACTAAAAAAAATGTAAAGAAAAGGAAAAACAAAAGTCAGCTATAAGCATCATCCGTGGGGAAACTGTGCAAAGGGCATGTAGTCAATGATACAATGCAACACACACACCTTTACAAATATAATCACTATTGGAGAAAAAACTAATCAGATCCTCGTTGCAACTGGTATGGACGGAACATGTCCAGCAGTTCTAGACTGGTTTGTAAGACCTCAGTCTGAGAATACTTACATCCTGTAAATTATAACAAATAATTTACCAAAGGTGGATTCAAAGCAGTTTTGTGATCATCTGTACAGGAACGATCTGTATCCTAATTTCAAGTCAGCATTTAGAAT
Source organism: Microctenopoma steveboyesi (assembly GCA_032359275.1). NCBI lineage: Eukaryota > Metazoa > Chordata > Actinopteri > Anabantiformes > Anabantidae > Microctenopoma > Microctenopoma steveboyesi. The sequence goes on along the minus strand of JAUMHF010000010.1, from coordinate 3,383,779 downwards.
AAATCATTGTACAGAAACAGCACTGGACGAAGTCACCAATGATCTAATCTGAGCTTCAGACTACCGACTATCAAATGGATCCTAATTTATTCATGTTAATAATCAGTCCTCCATGTACACACCAGTTAGTTTTGGTGTTCCACAGAGCTCTGTGCTTGGACCAATTATCTTCACTTTATATATGTCTCTATAGATGTCCATTGTTATGCAGATGACACCAAGCTATATTGAAGGTGAAACTAATCAATAAGTCAGACTTATTTAAAAGACAAAGGCTTGGATGTAATTTTCTACTCCTTAATTCAGAGGAGACAAAGGATATTCTATTTGGGCGTCAAAAACACCGATGATTCGATACATTATCAAATCACCAAGATGACACGGCACTGGCCTCGAGTACTATTGTTAAGCCGTCTTTGACCAGGATCCCTTTAAACTCTTACATAAAAGAAATCTGTTGAACTTCCTTCTTTCACACGAGGAATGTTTCTAAAATTAGGAGCATCCCATGCAGAAAAACTAGTCCACACAATTGTAACTTCTAGACTGGACTGCTGTAATTCATTACTTGTAGGATGTCCCAGTAACTTATTAAAACGCCTCCAGTTCTGTCTGGAATTAACAAGAGAGATCATATTTCTCCTACATTAGCATCTCTCCATTGGCTCCCCGTAAAACTGTAAATTTATAATCCTTCTACTAACATACAAAGCACTTAATTGTCTGACCACATCTTATGTTAAAGAGCTCATAGGACCATACTGTCCTCGCAGAGCACTGGTCTTACTTGTGGTTCCTTACGTTTCCAGATTTCCCATTGAACCAGCTCCCAGTTCAGGTTCAGAAAGCAGACACCAGAACACCACACTTTTCACATTATTCTGTAAACCTTAAAATGTAAAGTGTGTCCATTCAGTCTATCACATACACATTTATCACACATCTACAGCACATCATGGTGCTGATGTATATGCTACATTTGCTGCTACAGGAGGGGAAAGGCAGTGGGGTGAAAACATGGCAATGAAGAGACTTCTCTCTCCGGTCTCTGGCAGATATTCACTTTGAAACGAATGATAAGCCATGGCACTGGAAAACATGATCATACTGCAGTTCTGTTAGCTGCCTGAGATTTCAACAGGAATCAGTGGGAAGAGAACATGACATGTTAGAAAAAAATGTTTTTTTGATGATGATTTGATTTTTTTTTTTTGGGGGGGGGACTCAAAAACTTAACTTAAAAATAGACAGCTATAATAATCTTTCAGTGCAGTTACAGGTATGTTATTGTGCTGAATGCAATGTACTCTCCCCAACATGTTTTCAAGAGAAGAGAAACTGATTTTAACTGCACCATTGTTGCAGTTCGGCAATTATTTATTTGCCAGAAAAACCTTCTCTCCCACTCATATCTACGTTTGTGCTGAACTGGCAGCTCTCCATGACCCGTCTCCTCAACAAGGGTCCCTAATCCCATTTTGTATTACTTACAAGGACAGATTTAGTTTTACAGAGAGGTCATTTAATTATCCGCTCCCCTGGTTGTGACACCAGACCTGCGTATGTGACCACTTTGTGGACAAATATTTATAAATTACGCAATCGTTCAAGGCTAAAAACAACAAAGTGATTCATCTCCATTTTTTGCTTGTTTCAAATTGCCTTCAGTAAAGTACATATAAACCATATTGTGTTTAGACTGACATGTGTTTATGATGGCGACATGTTCTTTTAACTGTGACTGCAGAGACTATCTTGCACAACGTGACTTTACCTGGTCCTCGCCCGCCGCTGGTCTGCGCGCTGCCCCTACTGAAAGTTGACGGGGCCTTCGGTTTCAAAGTGTTATGGCTAAAAAACGCATTCAGATTCTCTCTAGTGAGATCCAGCTTCTTGGGTGCTGACACTGGTGATTCAAACCCTGTGGCGGGGGAAACAAAGATTAACACATTTCAAGACATCAATGCAGAGTTTTCTTTTTCACAACACATTGGATGATTATGTTGCAACACAAAACAAAAATGACATCTACAAACTTTAAATTTAAATGAAACTAAATTTTAAAAAAGTATTTCTGTCCTTGGTTATTATTGCACCACCAAAGTTATGTCAGATTTGTAAATCTTCTGTAAATCTTCCCAAACAGACCTATAGCATCCAAACAGCAGAGATGTTCAGCTGTTGTAATAAACAACAAATTCAAATGCAATATGTTCAGGGATTTCACACTCCTACAGGCCTACAAAGAGTTGTTTTTTGTTTACTGGCATTACACTTATTTGGAGGACATTTTTATTTACAGGCAATTTTGTGTTGCGTGAGTAAAAGCTCTGCTCAAATAAACCACCAGCGCTGCAAATATTTCATTTGAAGCAAGAACAAAATGTCAAATTTGTTCTAAGCCAAGCACTTAACACCAGCTGGTTGAATAGAGCCAGCCCAATATTCAACAAGAAATGCAGACCCTAAATAAGCATTTCAAGGCAACCCGCTCTAACTTTAAACACCAGAAATGTCCAGCTGCAATTTAATTTGTGCCGATCCACCATCCACATCCTCCACCTGCCTCATAACTATAAAGACTTGAAAAAAGGGGCAACTGCACAACAAATAATTTATGAGTGTTATTATTATGAAACTGTTCATTTGGGATGTGATTAGGTTAATGAGTGCAAGAAAAACAAATCTACACAGCAATCTACATGCAATAGCTGCTGATAACTAAGATAAATGCATCCTGCTAAAGCAACACCTCATCTTACCCAGGTTATTCATGTCGCCAACAGATTTTCTACATTGGAACAGTTGATATTGATTTTAATGAGGACTTCTAAATGTCATCACGTCGACCTTTGAGGCATTCTTTATTGAGGTGCTTTTTCCTGTAAAAGTTCACAGAGCCAGAAGTGAACAGCGCAGCAGAAGTAGAACTAGTTTGGACACTCATCATACCTTGCACATCCTCATTGACTGGTGTCTTGAACTGGGGCTGGCTGCTGTTTTGCTTTGAGGCATCATCTGGGGTGATAGCACTCCCATCTGGGTTGGCATAAAAGAGGAGGAGAGGCTGGAAGTGACCTTTGATACATTTGGTGACTACATCTTTCCACCTGGAGCCAATCTACACCAAAAGGAAAGAAATATATTTAAAAGCAAGTGTAAAAAAATTGAGACAATACCACAATATAATATAATTAAGAATATATAAGGGGTGTTTTCATTAGATAATGCATGTGTTAAATTACAAATAATGTAGTCTTTCAGTTCATTTTCAAAAAGCACACACACAATTACCTGTATTGTGACTCTGCTGGACAAAGGTCAAAAATTGGTTTTGTTGCATAAATTAAGTTCTGATGAAAGGTATTTTAACTTATTACAAACTGAAGACCTTCCACTAACACAGAGCTCTTAGGGTAGCACCAGAAAGTGAGTGTTAACCTAACCAACCTCACTTTTATTTGCACAATCCAGTTTGTGACGGACAATAACGTACTGGAGCCAAACCACAGAATCGCATTACTAAAGCTGCATAACGGTGCACGTCTTGCCACAAAGGCTCCACAAAGGCAGACTGCAGGCTAACAGATGCTTGTGTGCTCTTTAATTAAGCAAATGACGAGAGAAGAGCCAGGGGAGAAGGTAGGCGGGGAGATGGGAAGATGAGGTAGAAATGCAAAGCAAAACAAAATAAAGATTAAACAGGAAATGCTACAGAGACAATTAGAAAAAGTAACACACGGTAGACTGATTGTAGATGAAGGAATGTGTATAAGCAGTAGAAAAGCACAGGTTGCTGTGTATAATGCATTTCATATGTAAAATACTATAAGCAGAAGCTGGGGTGCACACACAGCACAAGCTGCTGATGTATTGACACAGAGCCAGCCAGCGAGCCACTGCACCACAGTCGCTGAATAAAAGAAAAAACTGTCAGGGTGTGAGCATGCATGTGCACACCACTGACAGAAAACCATTATGAAGAAAAAAACAAAAAGAACAGACGAAGGGATTCACAGGGAATATACATAAACACTTCCACCTTCATTTTCAGTGGTCATTTCACTTCAACCAGCGAAGACTTTAGTGAAAAGACCTTTACTGGTTAAGCTTCACATCACTACTGCAGCACTTTGGCGCACTAGTACTAGTGCACGTTTTTTGTTGCGTAATAGTTCGTCAAAACCCCATATTTGCCAGTGAATACGAGTGTAAACGGTTGTTTGTCTATATGTGTCAAGCCTATGATTGTGATTAGCAGCCTGCGATTAGCAGCCTGTCTTGGGTGTACCCCTGCTCTTGCCCCAAGTCAGCTGGAATTGGCTCCAGAAGCCCCCGTGTGACCCGCTAATGGTTAAATGGGTGTAGCAGACGAATGGATTGAGGGAGCTGCAATTTCCTTGATAAATGATGTCCACAAATAAAGTGCCCAACCAAAAAATAGTAGCTTATTAATCTTTTGCCTATCAACTAAATTGACTTAATGGATTCATAATTCACTTGCGTGCACTTTCTCACCTCTTTCACAGTTGCGTCGTCAAAGAAGACCCATTTGGACGACTTGGTGTGGAAGGCGAAGGCACAATAGTGGCGGCTGGAGTAGCAGATCATGCCCACGAGCCCCAGCTCTGCCTTTTTGGCATGCTCATCTGTCACCCTGTAGAAGAGCTGTGTGTCCATCCACACACACACACACACACACCAATTACTCAACTGCATCAACACTACAATAACTGCGCAGGGAAGTGAGTGATGCTGATAGCTGGTGGTATCAGTTACTCCATCTACTTATAGATTAAGGGCTGAGGGAATGAACTGGCATTGATTTGACAATCAGTACGAATAAAGGCTGGTTTAAATCAGCGTACACACGTCGGCACTTCCCTCTATACTAATACTAGAGTGGTTCGCAGCAATGGCTGTTTTAATGATTCTGAATAATGTATGTATTTATTAACTAATAGAAAAATATCAGTGAGAATAAGGTGAAAATAATTCAGACACATGGAGAAAATTGGAATGAAACAGTCACTTGTTTGTCCCTCCCTTGTTTCCTGCACAACCAGTTCCCACTCTCGCTCTCTCAAACAATACATTTCAAAGAAAATGAAGGGGGTGGAATGGCTCCCTCTAACACAAGTCACATGAACTGCTCCCTAATGAATCAACGCCTTTGTGACACACTGGTGGGAGAGGGGGCCTGAAAAATTCTTAAAAGCTTTGGAGAAGAGCAAGAAAGGGCTGCCAAATAAACTTGCAGGACACTTTATTAGATACACCAGCAAAATCTAATGCAATCGGAGCGGAGCGATAAATTCTACTTTTAACGGGGGATTTTTTGTTCATTATTGGACTGGATTGCATTGGATCGCGGAAGTGTACCCAATAAAGGGGCCAGTGGATGTTAATGGTTTAAAAAGTGTAAACCGCTAGTGAACGTCATCTCATACAGTGGATAACATGACTCTACAAACAACCTCACCAGAGGTTTACAAAGTACACAAACCTAATACTTGAGTGTTTGCCCAGAAAAATACTAAAAGGAGAAATACTTTAGGTTTTCTACTCAAGTAAAAGTGCTTAAGTACAACATCTAAATGTTACTTTTAAGAATTTGATGCTAGCAAAATAAAACTTTAGTCCAGATTTTCTCAAAGGTGAAAATTATGGCAAAAGTATGTTGTTACATATAGAATGTCAGTAAAGGCGGCCCTGATTTTACCCATCTTTTATAGTGACAGGAAGTCAATCTATAAATCTAGATTATTTAATGTTTATCAGAATTGAATCCTGCAAAAAGTAACATGTAACTATAGATGATACAATCTAGTTAAAAACAATATTTTACACTAAATGTATAAGCAACATTACATGGAAATACTCCAGTAAAACTGCAAGCACCTCCAAATTTGATTTAAGTAAAGTACTTATTTATTTACCACAACTGAACCCAACCATGTAAAGAAAAGAAGTAAAACATGAACACCTGTGTTTATAACTCTGGTTAAAACTGGGAGAATATACACAGTACAACAAAGCAGTCACATATTTGTTTCCACTCTCCTCGGGGACGTCTATTCGGCCCACATGTTCCCTCAGACAGGCATGCACACGCACGCTCAGGAACAACACTGAGATGAGGGGTGGGGCTTTTTGACAAGCTGACCAACGCCAGCAGGGGCTTTTTGATCAGTGTCGCAGGCCAACTGGGCATTGGGCGTTGACTGCTTATGCAACAGCCCCGACTTACAGAGGAATAAATCCCCACTTTATTTCCCACATATGTTCAAACTGCACCAAAATAAACTGACGCTGAGCAAAAGCAAAAAAAAAAAGAAAAAAACAGGAAAAGAAAAACCAAAAGCAGCTGTGTGAATGGACACTTTCCAAGAGGATCCTGTCTGGACACAGTTATCTGACAACCCGTTAAATAATGAGCTCAGTGATATATTCTCCCTGTGTGCAAAGTATTCGCATTTAATCTGACCAGCTGAGAGAAACACAAACACCACAAAGAACATGACAGCTGATTAAAACACTACATAAAAAAGTTTGAAAAAAATTGCACTCACCGCAGAAAGACTGAGTTGAGGACCTAACGCGCGGATAACATCCTCGGTGAGGTCTGACTGGTCAGAGTCCCACACGAAGCCTATCGTAACTATTTCCGGGGAGTTCATCAGTACTTGTCTGATCTTAATCCTCTGACCACAGTTGCTCTAGAAAAGAAAATCAAAGACGATGACTGTGGTAATACCCAAATGCAACTCTACTTACGTATCATGCAGACTACAAAACCAGCCAGTCAGTAACAATTACCATCCAAGATTTTAAAAAAGAGATTCAGCGAGGGACCCGAGGGTTGCCTTCAAATGTTCATCGAGTGTAATAAACATTTGATGGTGAAAATGGCAGCTGAAATAAAATACCACTATTGTTCCAGGTGTTTTTAAAAAGCAGCTTACTGGACAGTTACGAAGGTCCCCCGTTGTACTCGCTGCTTGTAACAGTTCCCCAAATGACAGTTCCCCCTCTCGTCGATGAAGCGACTGTTGACTGAGACGGACAGTAAAACACGTTTGTTAGAAGCGGCGTACGAAAGAACAAGCTAGAAAGGGTAAATAAAACCTGTTGCGTTGTGTAAAACGACGACAAAGGAACTTTGACATTGCTGGTCCCTTACCAGAGTGCAGTAGTCGAGACGTAATGTACCAGCTCTGTAAACGGCAGCGGGTCGGAGGACGCCCCACAGCTACGGCACACAGACTGCAGCGGTGAGAGAGCCGAGGCAGAGAGGGTGAAAAAAAGTTGCAACAAAAAGACACGGGTGTAATTTCAGCCTGTGCAGCCGCTGTAAAAGTCTAATAATCAAATCAGCATGTCGTCATAAATGAACCCGCCTTGTTTTCTATAAACTGCAGTGAGGTTAACACGTTTCTGTCTTGCCGTTTCCTTTGCGTTATACATTTTAGGCTCCCATTTAACTCAAATTACCAGTCATCCTATTTCATTCCTGAAGTCATCAATCCCCCCCTGACTGAGGCACTCCTCATTTAGACCTTGATATTATTTGCTGGATTGAGTGCCCTGAAGTTGAGGTGGAACAAAATCCACTGACTGTGCCCCAAAGGGATTTAGTCCAAAAGCGTATTATCTGTTTGATTCAGAGATAGAACTGGTTTGGGAAAGAGTCAGTGATGGGAGATATGCGTGTGCAGTGCTGGAATTGATGTGCACACCATCTGTGATGTATCTGGTACCACTGCAGCTGCAGCACAGTGGAGTCTGACCAGAAACACCCTCTTTATTCCACCAGTATCAAAACATGATGGATTGTATTTCTACTGTTCTTAGACAGTGATTCATGTACCTGCGTGTGTGTGTTGCTTAATCACAGGTGAATACAATGTAAACAAAAACTTTGACAGCAAAGAAAATACAAAATGAAACGCACAAAAACAAAAATCTTAATTAACTTTTATTAGCACATCATAACGGTCTAAGAAAAATATAATATCGCCTGATTCCAACACTTTACTCACCTGCTCATAAAGTGACAAAGCAAACTTCTGATGTGTGATGCAAGACTTTGAGGTGCAGGCATCCGTCTCCTCAGGCACAATGTGCAGATGGACCCTCTCCAGGATGTTCTCCTGTGACAGTAAAAGAGATTGTATGGGATGAATATTTATTTAATAAAATCCGTTGTTTTAAAGCAACCGCTCTATAAGCACCACAGGCTGTTCACTTTTTACTCTACTGTGGGTGTTTCCACGTGCAAAGCTGCGGCGCCATGGGATTACATGCCACGAGTTCAATTTCAGGAGTCATTTTGTAAACCTGCCACGGAAGGAGACCATTTAAAGAGCAAGCCATACTTTATGTTGGCTCTCTCCAGTTCCTATTGAGTTGTCGTGAGTTTATAAAATATTAAGGCTGTAAGGTAGGCCGGCAAAGGTTACAGGCGCAACTTCACAGCCTGTTAATCTGACACGGAAAAACTCCTCACATAAATTCTCCACCAGCCAATGCATTACATGGTGAAGACTCAAGGGCAAAGATCCTCCTGGGATTAAAAATTAAGAATGTCTATAAAAACAGTAACTGGAAATGAGCTTCTGTCTTGAAAGAGTAAACAGCTGCTGGTTTTTGCAGACAAAGATAAAAAAACAAGGCAATCAAAGTTGTTCTCTGCACCCAGCGTCATTATTTGGTGGGTTTGTAAGGAACTTTTTATGTGAGAATCAAAGTGACTTTGTGTTCACACAACGTACTGTCCCACTTCTGTTCCAGAGACAGAGTCCCTTTTCTGTTTACCCATTTCTGTGTAATTGAACTTCCTAAGTGGGTAAACAGTTATCATGTGATAAGAATCGACATACGTCAGTGCTGTCAGGGTCTACGGTGATCAAGCTGAGGTTTTCAATGTGAAGTAGTCTACATCTGATGTACAAAAGAAAACAGGATTGAAATATTAATGATTAAAAAAGGTTGTCTTGCTATTGCTGCTGGAACACAAACTGAAAATTAAAGGAATATAAAGGAAACACTACAGTTAGTGAGAAACAAACAATGTTTTGTTCTGGCAAGAAAAAAAAAAAACACCGGACGCAAAATGACGAAGGACGCGTGGAATCGCCTTTTTTTTTTAAAGCACAGAAATTATACAATGTAACATGGTAGCACAAAACAGAGAGGTTCAAACATAGCTCTTATATAACCTGTCATGATGATATTTAGCAGCAATGTGGCAGCGGTTGATGGGAGGGGAAGGCAGGGACAGAAGCTCTTTCAGTGACCTCGCCAAACAGTTTGTTGCAGCGCGTTACCCGAACTGTGTGGCAGCGGAGCACACAAAACATACACACAACCCTCTATTCCAGTCTCCCTCCCCCAGGACAGCCGGGGTTTGCCACGGGAACTTACAAAGCACTCCGCGGCATCATCCATGAAGCCCAGCTGGAAGCGGTGCTCGTCCTTAAAGGTCTCTGCCAAGGCGTGACGCAGGTTGTCGGAGGGCAGGGCTCGCTCCCGACTGTGCTGGAACTGGGAGAAAATGCCCTGCAGACGAGAACAAGAACTCGTTTGGCACATGCTCTACGGGACATTTTGTTTATTATTATGTCACACTTGCTGCTCAATACACAGTCAGAATAGGAGCCCCAGCGAGACGCCACGTCCATAAAACAAACAAGAACTACTTCTAAGTACTTCTAAATATATATGAGTACTACTACAGTCCACTGCACCCTACCTTTAATGCACAAAAGATGCAGGAATCTCCTAAACAGAAGTGTCCAGGTAGCTGCCTCAGGCTGCGTCTGAAGATGTCCAGATGCCATAGTACCTACACAATGGACAGAGACGGAGGTTGGAGGTCACAACTGTGACTGTAAAGCTCAACCCAAAAATTAAGGGAATATAGCAAAAAAAAACATTTCAGATGAGCTGCGATTTAAAAATACAACAGTAATATGACAATGTTTGGACCTCTTTTGTAATTATGTAAAAAAAGAAAACAACATATGGAGACTTGAGATCAGAGACACAAGGTCACGAGTATGAGGAGTGGGCACGAGCAATAACTCCCTCGCAGAAATAAAGCCGAAGGTAGCGATCATCTTCAGCCAGCTCATCGAGCTGTCTCACTCTGAGTCACAGTATCCGAGACTGACCTCACTGTGAGGCTGACTGCAATAACAGAATAACTCACCAGCATCCCACTAGTCAAAAGCAACCTTCAAGAGATTTAGTAAAATCTCCGGGAAGTTCTGACAGATTTAGACAATGACTAAGCTTTGAAATTTCTACATAGATAAGTGTCATATTTTAAGAGGGTGGGGGACGCTGCACGACCCATGGAGGAAGGGTGCAGCGAGTGAGGGGATACAGTTACACGTTGCAAAAGAAGTTAGGAACGAATAGGAATGCGAATACCCCAGTTTTGATTTGATTCAGCTAACGAAAGCCGATACAATACTCAGACCTACCTGTACTGCACTGTTGAGGAAGCAGCTGTTCTGGCCCGGCTCATTCAGCAGTCCTTTGGTGGGGGCCAGAGACAGCATGCTCCCTGGCTGGTACGATTTCCCAAGGTTGCCTCCCGGCCTCCTGAACAGCTTGACCCATGCCATTGGGTAATGGGGTCTCCCTTTAGACAGGTGGACAGATGGTCAGATGATAGGGCGGGTTGGTGATTGTCCCAATGATCTGGGGCTACGTTTTTCCACAAGCTTCAGCAGCTTCCCCGCTACACATGGGCTTCTAGATCATTTCTGCAGTTGTGTAGGCAGGCCGAGTGTTTTCTTATTTCTTTTTTTATTTAAATCAGAAGCTTACAAAAAAATTACAATCCAAGTCTTTGCTTAGGAAAGCTTTTGATGATCAGCGGTCCAATACTTTGGAAGAGTTGAGTTTTGGAGCACACCTCAGTCATCCTGTTGTGTCTTGATGGTTCTGCACAAAGCTCCACACAACAGGATCATAACGGGTGGTGGACCCCTGTATGCAATGCCTGCCACATGGTGAATAGTCTTTTGAAGATTTTCAACTGCAATGAATAGTCCTTCTAAGAGGTCCACCCATAGTGAAGAGTCGGGGCAGCAAACTCAGCTGGCCTGTAGAAAAAGACAGAATGTGTTAAATTGGATTTTTTATAGAGGTATTATCAAGCTGGTGAGCACTTACTACATACTAACGTGTTCATTTTCCTTTTCAAATCAGCATTTAAACAAAAAATGCATGTCAAGGTGGCTTCGGGAGAGAACTGCATATCTGATACGACAGCTGCTTTACTATGTCAAATTCTAGGGTAGATGTCAGACTGCACTCGTCAACAAAGCTTATACATTAACTTTTACAAACACCCTTTGCACAGGAGGTTTGTCAAACTAAAGTTAGCCCTTAAGGAAGCTACATTCACATTCATTCATTTCAGAAAGAGCAACAGAGAGAGCAATAACGGACAATAAATACTTAAAGTAAAACGATTATTGCAACAGAATAATGCACTACTAATAACATTGTTTATATGTACATTAGAAATAAAAAGCACATGAAACTTCCCCTGGATTTGCAGATTTGAGCAAACTGGAGTTGCTGGTCAGCAATATGTGGCCTAAACATCCCCTGCTTCAAGTTTCCCTGGTACTCTGTCTCGTCAGTAAGCCTAGCATTCTCATTCTTTTATTCACTCGCATACAAAAGAAGACTGGCCTATTTTTAAACATGAGCGGGACATTCTAACAAACCACAGAAGACGCAGTTCAATTTATAAAAACCTGCCGTCCATGCAGCTTCAACACCAACACGGTCTGCAGCGGGCGTGCTGTGTGCACTCTGAAAGCAGCACTGGACACAGACGGCTTTGAGAGGTTTGATGGATGAATACGTTTGTGCTGAGTGAGCCAGTGGAAGCCGTGTCTCGGTTATTACATTAGCGAATGCCCCGAGAGGTACAAACAGCCACAGCTTGTAACGTTTGACATGTTTATTGTGATTTTTTTAAAAGATACCGTTCATGTCATTCTAAATGCTAACAAACCGCATCCTGACTTTATAGAAAACTGAAGTTTCCGGCACCAAGAAAAGCTAAAAAAAAAAAGCAACAACGAGTAACACTTACTTGTGTAGTACATGGTGATTCGTTTTATTTTAGACAGAAAAAAAACATTTTGTAATTCAGAGGGAGGACAAATACACAATGCCCAACTTTGCACAAACAACAAACGTCCGGCAGTCTCCAGAACGCGCAGAGTTTCAGTCCCAACCAGCTCGACGACATTGCCTTCCTGGTATTTCAGGAATCCTCAGTACATGATGACGCTGCAGTGCTCCTGCATTACAATGCCGGTTAACGGTGAATGTGATTCGCCTGCACACGCCAATGTCTCTGTACTCTGTGCAACGAGCTTCCATAACAGCAGCGCAGCAAGGCGTTAAGCTCCACGTTGCTTAAGGCAGCTGTTTTGTTAGTTTAGTTTTGGGGCTGGAGTGAGCTCCACCTACATCACCCACCTGTAATAGGATATACCGACACGTTACTCGCCGTCTGCGAGTTTCATCCTCTCCCCACAGATCATCTGTCACATGTGATATCTGACCGTTCTTTATAATTATAAAGGCTATTTGTTGCAATGTTAAGACACAAAAACTACACCACACACTCTCACGCCCACATCAATGTCAATGCGATGGCATGGGGAATGAAGCCAATGCAGCGACTATTGTGGCTCAGCCTTTCTGTTCCTAGAAATGTTATTGGATTATGTTGAACCGATCAAATATCTGCCAACATCATTTACCGTCCGTTGCCTTTTAGTCTACGCACAATTGCCACGTCTGGATTCGGTAACAAAATGTTAGAAGCATATGATGTTACTTAAGTTACTTAGGTCGTGCTCGCTCCTGCTTAATAGTGCTCAAGTACTTATATAGACATTTAATTCTGATAAAACTTGAGGCTTATAAGATTAAATGTGGCACCTTTTGTCTGCCATTGTCCCTTGCTAAAAGTGCATTTGAGACGTGGATTTAGTCTAAAGTTGAGGTGTTGTTGAGCTGACCGTGGCAAATGCTGTACCCAACTTCTGATGACGATGATGCTCATAGTCTGAACAAGTGGCTGTGCCGACATGAACATCTTCGCTGTATTTTAGATGCTGATGTGTAAATGAATGAGTTCCAACAATCTAATCACAAATGTTAAAACCAGCTTTGTTTACAAGCATAGGTGAAGAAAATTAGTAATCCAGTGGGTCACAATTTTGATCTGAAGTCAGTTACATCACAGACAACTTTCCGTTTAAAAATTTATTTACATAATCCCCTCTGGCTTGCACCGTTAACCAAAATGAAGTCATGTTGATAAGTTAATCAGTTATTTGTTGGACGCTGTTCTCCACAGGCCTGCCTCTCAAAGCAAGTTCCTCAAGTCCTCTTTAAAATTATCTGGATTTAATAACCTAACACAGTGGAAGCTGGAAAGTCGATGACTCAATTGACCTTGAAATTTCAATTTAGCAATGAACTCATGCACATGAGCGAAGCAGGTTCAATCATATGCAACACTGACCAATCACAAGCAGTGTGTTTAATAGGAGATCAACCAAATAGGTCAGACAATATAGAATACAAGTCCTTCTCAAAAAATTAGCATATTGTGATAAAGTTCATTATTTTCTGTAATTTACTGATAAACATTAGACTGTCAT